>CABHPH010157479.1:0-40753 GCA_902168325.1 Peromyscus nudipes | reverse complement strand
GAGAGAGAGAGAGAGAGAGAGAGAGAGAGAGAGAGAGAGAGAGAGGATAGAACTACCATAGGTTCCAGTAGTCCTCATTAATGAGTATATATCCACACGAAATGAAATTGGTATAACAAGGAGGCATCTGCATTCACATGTTTATTGTAGCACCATTTCAATAGCTAAGAAATAGAGACAATCCCAGTATTCATCAATGACAATGGATAAGGAAATGTGGTACATACAGAGGAGAATAAAATCCTATCATTTACAAAACTATGAATGACACTGGAGACACTTGAGTGAAGTAAACTGAGCACAGAAAGATAAACATCACACAAATATAGTCATCTGTAGACTCTAAAACCATTGATCTGTTTCATATAAGTTGGTATAGTATGAGCCAGCCCACTGTGGGTGATACCATCCCTAGGCAGATGGGCCTGGGCTTTAAGCAAGCTCGCTGACCTTCAGCATAGGAGAAAGGCAGGAAGAAGAAGGATTCCTCCCTGGTCTCTGCTTCGGTTGCTGCCTCAAAGTTGCTGCCTTTAGTTCTGACCTTGATGTCCTTCCATTGATGGTCTGTCCCTTGGAAGCCAAGTAAGCCCTTCCTCTCCAAGTTGGTTTTGGTTAAGGTTTTATCAAAATGACAGAAACCAAAGTAGAATGAAGAGTTTGGATGTTTTTACCATAAAGGAATTTAACCTGATTATATTTAACCTGATTAGATGGTAGACTTATCTAAACATTACATATTATAAAAATCATATATACAGATTTTATATCAGGTAACAAATATATTTTTTTTAATTTTTACCCTCCCCCCTCCAGTAAAACCAAACTATTTTAGCTTGCAGCTTTTGACCAATAGAACCATGAAGGATAACCACCAATAGTCCTTTTTCATTCATGTGACTTTTAACTGTGAAGTGGATGGTCATGCTCCTATGAAGAGACAGAAAATATGTTAGAAACATCACATGGCAATGCTGTGACTAACCCTGAAACCAGTCATATTGACCTTCAGATTATGACATGAGCCACAACTAGAAGAGACTAAAGTTTGCTAACAAACACTAAAGGATCTGGAAAACCTGTCAGAGGAATTAAATAAATCAATTAGAGTGCTCAACTATTAGACTATGGGGAGAGTTTAATTTCTTTCCCTTTGGACAGAAATATATGCACTGGAAATTAATGCCTCATAACTCTGGTGACAAGGTCCTGAAAGGCATTAATGCTTCATCTTATTTTCTCTTGATACACTTGTCCTTAGAATCCCTGTTTCAAAAGTGGAAAGAAAACCCTTTAGCTGTGTGGCTCTGCTGCCTATTGTGATGTGGAAAGTAAAGAACTCTCAGGAGCTGGATAAGCAGCCTGAGGAGATCTCTAAGCAAAGGGTTGAAGAACCTACATACCCCTTCTAGCTGCCTGTAACCAAATGAAAGAACTGAAGAAATTAAAGCTTAAAATAAACTGATCTAGGTCTCGGGATCAGAAATGGTTTCTTATTATCAACACCTCCAGGTGGTAAACTACCTCCAAATTAGGAAACAGAGTTCATGCAGATATCTAATCCAGGTTACTATAAGGAAAACAGGATTCAAAAGGAACATTAAAACATTTCCTTTCAGAATGATTATAGGTTGTGCCAAAGACAGCTGTTCAAGTAGATTTAAAAAAAAAAAGGGCATCTACCTATCTGAAGAGCCATGAAACACAAATGGTCCCCACTGAAAATTAAGACTTCTAATAAATTGTGTATTGTTCAACAAAAAATTGTTTGGACCTGAAGGGAGGGAAAAGTTACCTTAAAACTATTTGTGTGACTGGCTTTTAGCAGGCTATACATATGATTTATAGAAAATCCATGAAATTTTAAGGTAAGGGTATTAACAGAATTATTTTCAGCTTGGGTTAAAACTGAGCACAATTTATAAGATGTGAAGACACCTTGGTGCACCCCAAGTTCTGTGTGAAAGAAGCAGGAAGAGGGGAATATTAAGCTGCAACATAGGCGGTTGCCATTTTCAAAGGGGAGGTGATTCATATATGTTTCTTATCATTTATTTAGGAGGTGTAGACAATTTATTGATTTTGTTCACATGTCTAGATCCAGATAAAGTAAACTCTACTCAGCTGAAGCAACTTTACTCAAGGTTGTCTGGACTTAGTTTGGTAACATTAGAAACATGATCTTAATATTGAAAATGTAATACAAGGAATTTTAGAAGAGATACAGGAGCAGCGAAATATATTTTGTATGTGATAGTATGGCAAATAATTTGAATCTAGAAGTTGGACTCATAGTTATATGTTTAGAAAGAAGAACTGAATCCCCAATCTTAAATACGGCTACCCTGATTAAACCATGATACACAGAATATGACAGTGATTTCTTTTTCTTTCTTTCTTTCTTTCTTTCTTTCTTTCTTTCTTTCTTTCTTTCTTTCTTTCTTTCTTTCTTTCTTTCTTTCTTTCTTTCTTTCTTTCTTTCTTTCTTCCTTCCTTCCTTCCTTCCTTCCTTCCTTCCTTTCTTCCTTTCTTTTTTGGCTTTTTGAGACAGGGTTTCTCTGTGTAGCTTTGGTGCCTTTCCTGGAACTCACTCTGTAGCCCAGGCTGGCCTTGGACACACAGAGATCTGCCTGTCTCTGCCGCCCGCATGCTGGCATTAAAGGCGTACACCACAACCGCCCAGTGACAGTGATGGTTTCTAAGGCCAGAATATGTACCTTTGTCACAGATCTATCATCACACACTTGTTTCTGGAGGACAGTAGTCATGATCTAAGAAAGCTCTGGCCTCGTTGAGAGACAGTTTTCAGTATTCCATCTGATCACACTAGCTCCATTCTCATCCCGAAGCAGCCTAAGACACCAGGGGTGTGTGTGTGTGTGTGTGTGTGTGTGTGTGTGTGTGTGTGTGTGTGCGTGAAAACATCCAAGCTCATATTAAGAGCCATTTATTTGAACCATGTCAATTGTCAGAGATGTTCTTTTGCCTAGGGAGATACTTGTGTAGAATGGACATGTCAGATGCACTGCGGGATAGTTTGTAAAGGCGAGGTGAGAGAATTCAAGTATCACATTGTGAAAATAGATATGAAATATTGCAACTTCTCTGCGTAATTTCCTCTTACTCTCACATACACAAACAATATATATATCAACTAAAGAAACATCATCAAGTGGATCTATACCAAGAATGCTGATATGCAAAGAAGCCAGGGAATCAGAGTCAAAATACACACTATCTGCTTCTTTACAGAAAATAGACTTGATCTTCTGTCTAAAATAAATTAGTATAGCATGCTAGATTAGTGACAAAACCTGAAATAGCTATATCAATATCAAACAAGTTGTGTTTTAAAGCAAATATGTCTCGATGGATGAGGAGGCCATTTAATAACGATTATAAGTCAACTTATCAGGAAAACACAAACAGCTTTAGTTTATGTACGTAGTAACTGAATTTAAAATACATAATGATAATTTGTTAGAACATGCAGAGAAGAAACTTACAATTATATTTGAAAATTTTTAAATTTTTCCTTTAACAATTGAGAATGCAAATTAAGCTTCACAGAGGTACCCATGGCTAAGGTGTTTAGAAAACTATATTGAGCAATGCCATGGTTATATAACAACAAGAACTCTCAAATGCTGTCTTCAGATAGGAAAAAAAAATTAAAATCACTTTGGGGAACAGATTGGCATTTTAAGAAGGGGTTAAAGCAGACTCATACCAGACATCCCAAGCATTCTACTTCTCAGTGTCATTCATGATGATTGAGGGTATATATCCACACAAGGACTTATTCAAAATGAGCTTACTACATTTATTTATAATTATCAAAGATCAAAATTAACCCACAGATTCATCAACAGGTAAACTGTTAAAAAAAATTGTGATATTTACATTCACTGGAATACTACTAAGCAATAAAAATAAAACTGTTGAAACCAATGAGTGGATCTCAAAGTAATTGTTGCAAGTGAAAGAAGCCAAATATAAGGAATTTGTAGTCATGGTTACCTTTATATATGATTCTTAAAAATGCCACTTATCTTCTATTAAAGGAAAGCTCATCAGCAGCTGCTAGGGGAGGTGAGCTTTAGGAGGAAGTTATGGATTACAAAAGATCACTGGGAAATAAATGTGAGTTTTTATATATTCATGGTCATAATTTCAGTGACAGATCTTTAACAGTTAATGCATGTCAAAGTTTATCAAATTGCACTGTTTGAAGGGACTGATTACTTTTCTCAATAAATAGAAATAAGTACTAAGCTTAGTCTACAAATGACAAAATTTAAAGGGAAAGCATTTTCACACAGATGGTTTGTCATTGGCTTCTAATGAGTTCCTGGAAATAAGTAATGCAAAATAATTAATTTTTTGATAATATTTATTTACTTTATTTCTGAGTGTTTGCCTACATGTATGGTCGTACCCTATGTGCATGCCCTATGCCCACAGAGGTCAGAAGATGACACTGTATCCTCTGGGACCAGAGTTAAGAGCAATTGCTTGTTTTATGTGGGTGCTGGAAACAGAACCCAGGTCCTCTGCAACAGCAACAGCAACAGCAACAGCAACAGCAACAGCAACAGCAACAGCAACAGCAACAGCAACAGCAACAGCAACAGGTGCTTTTAACTGCTGAGCCATTTCTGCTGCATCCAGTTAATTCTTTCAATGAATAAGTATTTAACTAGGCATTCTATTAAAACAGAATGTTTAATTTTTCATTGAGCATGAAAAAGGTGAGTGTCACACTTTTGAGGGAAATAAAAGTTAAACGTGTAGGAAGGTGCTCATTAAGACAGCTAAGATTCAGCTGACTGCAGCCCCATGTCCTCATGAGTATCTATGACACCTGGAATCTTTTTCTGGTGCTGAGTTGATGTGTGTTGTAGAAGTTTGAAAAGCTGTTGTCAATTTCTATCAAAATGAATCACACATATGCCCTATTAGCCAGGAATTTTAGTTTTGGGTGTTAATCAATGGAAATGAGTAGTGATATTTACTTAGAAATATATAGAGGATAATCATAGTTGTTTTATTTATCACAGCTGTAGTCTAGAAATAACCAAAAGGCTAATTAACTTTAACGTAAACTAATAATGGAATTTTACAAGACAATGAAAGGAACTGTTCACACAGGACAGAGATTCACTTTCATAGGTATAATGTTGAATAAAAAAGAATGAAAACATAAAAGCATACACTATGTTATTCCATTCATCTGAAGTTCTGAAAACTATTGATTACAATGATTCACCAGACTTATGAGATATGCAAATAATCTAATTATATGGCTGAATATTATGTAAATCATATTGCATACTTAAATCTTCTACCTATTATATTTCATTTAAAAAATACATACAAATACCTGCAAATCTAAATTTTCCCCAGATCAGAATTCCAATTCATGTGCATACACAGGTGCAAACATGCACAGACACATCAGTACAAAAGCAGATACATGCAGATGTGTTTATAGCATATTTCTGAAAGGGTGCAAGTCACTAATTACAGTAAGAAATGGGACTTCACTTCATATTACACTAGTGCATCTTTTGAAATTTGTATACTGAACAAGTATTTGCTCTTTTAAACAAGAAATAAAGGTGAGTACCAAGACTGCTCTGAACAGAATAGGACAGTGTGTCCTGGTGCCAGGTTCTTTTGATTCTACGACCTCACAATTGAAATAATTTCAACAATTGTTTAAGATTTTTTAAAATCCTCTGTGTGTGTGTGTGTGTGTGTGTGTGTGTGTGTGTTTTGCCTGCATGTATGTATGTGTGCCTGGTGCCCATAGAATCAGAAGTAGGAATCAGATCCCTTGCAACTGGAATTACAGATGTTAGTGAGCCACTATGAGGGTGCTGGGAATCAAACCCAGATTCTCTGCAAGATAGCAAGTGCTCTTAACTGCTGAACCATCTCTGCAGTTCCAATGTGGAGAATACTTTAAAAGACCAAATTTTATATGCAGAGCTGTGTGGAGACTTCTGATGTTTGGAGCAGGGCTGTTTTTAATTAAAAAAATTGTTTATGCAATATATTTTGAACATGTTGTACCCTTCCCCAACTCCTTTCAGATCTCCCTCACCTCACTAACCACTCAATTTGTGTTTTCTCTTTTTCTCTCTCTCCAAGACACAAAACAACAAAACAACAATAAAACTCAAAACTCAAACCAAACAGAAACTAATAAGACAAAAACAAAACAAAACAAAATGAAACAAAAAGCCCACAAAAAGGAATCCATTTTGTTTTGGCCAACTATTCCTGGACCTGAAGCTTGTCCTGGGGTGTGATTGACAAGCCTAGTGACTTTCCATTGGAGAAAACTGATTTTCCCTCTCCCAGTGGCTATCAACTGCAAATACTTCTCTTGATTAGGGGTGGGATTTTATGTCCACTTTCCTGTCTCAATTTTGGGATTTTGTCTGGTTTGAACAGCGCTGTCACATTCTTGGTGAGTTCATATATGTATTGGTCTTGTTGTACCTGGAAGACACTATTTCCTTGGACTCATCTATCACCTCTGGCTCTTACAACCTTTCTGCTTCCTCTTGTGCATAGGTCCCTCAGCCTTGAGAGGAGGGGTGTAATGAAGACACCACACTAAGGCTGGAGTGCTCCAAGGTCTTGGAATAGGATTTTAATTGTAAATATTTATGCATTCAAGAACATAATCAAAGTTTACTGATAGAATGGTCTCCTAGTGTTATGCATAGCTACTGAGGGTTCCTTCTTCTTCCTCTCCTGGTGCACTAGAGGATGAGCAGGCAACACTGGTGTTGTCCCTGAAGGAGATGATGCCTCATTGCCTGTGCTCCGATCTCTAGGAGGCTGAGTATTTGGTGCATACTGCAGCACAGATTGCATGGACTTTGCTATTTTTCTCTTTCATCACTTTAAGCCTTCTCCCCTTCTTTCAGGAGCTTAACTGAGGCATTATTTGGCTACAAACCAATAGTGCTAAGAATCTGAAGGCACAAAATGGCCTATACAACTTAGTTACAGGCCATCTTGAAGAACTGAGGTTCTTCACCAGTGAATGTTGGGTGATGGCAGTACTTCAGTCGAAGATGGATTCTCTAGAGAAGTTGAGATCATTTTGGCAAAATGTATGTCAGTTTCCTTGTGTTGGCTCCTACCTAAAGAACCCAAGAGCTGTATAGCCTTTCCAGGGATGCACAGAGCCAATGTTGAAACTGTACTGTAAAGAGCCTGAAAGTTACCGTTCACAAGTGAGGGAACAACTTGTTTTCACAGCAATGGGAGCTGGCATGGCAAACACTCCTCTGTGGTGACTTACATACTTATTCAGTGATTTAGACCGCTTCTCTGGCATGGGTCAAATGGCATATTAACATGGGATATAATCCTTTCTCACTCTGTAGGCAATGGCTCAGTGTGATATTGGCACCATATTAAGCTTCATTAACCCTACAACACTTTGCCTTCTACTCTTGGCACTCTCCTGCAGGCTGCAGGCAGTAACCCACGAGTAATCTGATTACCTCAAACCGACTGTAGCCGCATGGAATGGAGGCTGACTACAGCGTGGAGCACAATTACAGTCTTTAGAGATTCAATTAGAAAGCTGTTGGTAGAGCTCTTCGTTCTGAATTCTGAAACTGGCTCCAATCACCCCTTGCGATCTGCATGCTTCTTTGAGAGGCCACAGTAAATAATGAACTTAAAGAGCTTCACCTTGCATGCCTTTTAGATCCTGTCCCTCTGAAGTGCATAATAAACCAGGTTTGTAGTTCAGAGCAATAATAACTGTTTATGCAGCCTCCACCTGGGATAGCTCTTGCGTTTTCCAAAGGGGAAATGTTATTCATTTCATCCATAGAACCATTCTGTTGTCAAGTTACCTTGTGAGCACACATTGACAATGAATGCAACTTAGCATTCAGAAAGGCACTAGCAAAAGCTATTTGTCCTTTAAATGCAATCTGAGGTTAAGAAAAATTAAGCTTCATATTTGAAATATCAACACAGCGGCAAAGTTATTACAGAATGGGTTATGTCATTTTGCAGCATCATAAACATCAATTATTTGATATACACTTATTTGTAAGAGGATATGCTTTGCTTGGTGGTGGTTAGAATAATTAACTGCATATTTAAAATGGAGTGGTTTTAAGATGCCTATTGGAAGAAATATCAGTAAGATATTTCAAGTAATTAAAATGTATTTGGCAAAGAAGCATTCAAACTTGACTCATCATGAGATTTGCCCTTTTATTCACCCCTCTGGGCATTTTATAATGAATATGAGTTTTGAAAATGAAGTGAACTTGAACCCTGGCTTTGTCATAATCCACGCTGTAGGAGAAGATGTAGGCAGCCAGCCTACTTGGCACAATGAGCTTCTAAATAAGAAGCATGTCACGCCATGCTGCTGAAGTTAGAACACTGAATTCCGAAGTAGCCTAAGTAGCTGGTAGCTAGCCTGCAGATGAGTCTGCGTCTTTAAGTCTCCGTTAGTGTGCTTCTTTGGCATAGAGACCCTGGTGGTATGAGCGCTGACTACCCAATACGAGGTAATGTGCTAACCAATCATTGTCCAAAGGCTACCACTATGTAAGTGGTTCTCATGTTCAAAAAGCAGTGCTGTTCCCTGAAACTGTCTCAGGAGTGGTTCATCTTTGCTCCCTTTACCCACTAACAGACATTGCTGTCTTGCCAGGGGATGCCCTGGTAGCGACGGCACCACATAGCCTTAGAAGTTATTCAATTTTTAAACTTAAATTTTTCTTCTTTAAAAACAGTGATAACACCAAGAATTCTTTCCAGCAGCACCTAGCCAGCTGGGAGCATGGGATGTAGTGACCACCCCATTAATGTGCCCTTTCTTCCTCACCCAATTTCTAGATGTCACTGAAAACCACATAGGCTCCTTGAGAGCTCATGTCTTTGTTTGCATCAGTGGCTTCACTGTTGTTTGGTACTCTTAAGTACCTATCTTATGTCACCAACTAGAGGAATCAGCACTAGTTGAACTGCATTGTATAGAAATATTTGAGATCATAAGTGTTTCAGTAAGGAGTAGCTATGTGTGAGAAAATATGAGATTTTTGTTTTGTGAATACTGTGCTTTCATCATAGAAAATGCAATTGTGCAACCACGAAATCAAGTTCAAGCTCTTCTCCCAAAGCTCACACTAACACTGCTCATTAATTAATTCCAATTTCCTGACCCATAAAAAGTGAACACATGGAGTGTAAAACAAAGCAAAACAAACAAACAAACAAAAATCAAAACAACAAAAAAATCCCCAGCATTTTGAAATCTTAAGAGTCCTGCGGTTATGAATGCTCAGGTTTATTTCTGTGTGACTGCAGGTGAAAATGTAAGCAAACTGAATGCTAAACACCTGCTTGATACTGTTGCAGTCCCAATCTCATGGCTGCTTTCCCTTTCTCAACTCTAGATTATATGTGGGGACTCCACCCAACACAGGCTTCAAATTTAGGGATCACATGCATTCCATAACCAGGGCTGGGGTTACCCTCTTACCCATTAGTATGCCTGAGTCAAAGAGTTGGTCAGGTCTACTATTACTCATAATAATTTAATCAGATTCACATTTATCCATTTTGTGTTGCAAAGTGACATGCCCCAATTTATCTTGAACATAATGATTCACAATATATCAAGGGAACTGACCAATCTCAGCATCCAATATTAACTAAAAAGGATTTAGGGAAACTTTCCAAAGTTTGCTAATAAACTTTTCTAGATTTCTATTTTTTATAATTAACTTCAGCTAGGTCATTAATGTAGGAAAAACAAAGGGGGCCCCAAAATTCCAATGTTATGCTCTTAAAAAGAGTGTGCTTTCCAAAGAGTTCACATAGCCACACACGTGTATATGCAGTTGAAAGAGACAAAAACTGCTGCACATTTTTCCCACTCTTGTTCCCTTGACCCTGAAGCTCATCCACATTACCAGTGGGAATTCTGGATCAATAATAGTTCAGTTGAGAGAAATGGAAGGTCTTAGGGGGTTCCAGTAGCATTTCAAGCACACATAACAACAACAAAAATCCTCAAAAATCAGCCACTGAAGTTGTACGTAGATCAATAAAATTCACGATTTTATTAAAGCATTTCCAAAGTTCCTATTTCCCTTTTTTTCTGGCTCTAAAGGATTTATATAATGAAGTTTTTGAGAAACTTAGTATTTTCATTTGACTTCACACCATTTATGCCTGAGACTCTATTGTCCCTGCCTATACAGACAGGCTTCCTATCTTTCTTTGCTCTCCCTGACCTTGTCCTTCCTACTTTATCATTCTTTCCTACCAATTCATTTTCCTGCTAATTTTTCTACAGCTTGCAATATTTTTCTTTTTCTCAGGTCAGATCCAGGTAGAAGTTTTTTCACAACATAAATTGACTCTAAAGAGTTACTAGATTGTGTAGATTTCATTGAGGCTTTGCTTAATAAGAACCCAGGGCTACAGCTGATCTTTGTATACAAAAGGTATCCACAGGCCCTCTCATCATGCACTTCTGCCAAAGTTCCCAGTGACTCCTGCACCCTTTTCTGCTTCTCCAAAGAAGGGCTTCTTGTCTCCTTTTTTGTTCAACTCTCCACTTCTTTTTCTGGTTCTGCAAAAACAAAGTCTAATTTCAGCATTCTGCTGGAAGAGTGGAGGGGTGATTTAACGAAGGAATGATTTTGCTGTGAGTCACATGTCTAACACTAGTTAGCATGCATGATTTAAATTAACCTTTGGACAGGCTCACATCCTAATGGTCAGAATTAAAAAATCAAGATCAGGTGAGTTTGGCTCCAAGGATTTGCTTTACTCACGTAACTGGCATGTGAGGTAAATTGAAGTGATGATTTCTTTAAAAGTTTAGTCATGATTTTTGCAGGCAACATCACTTAATTTAACAAAATCAAGTGGACCAACAGCTCTTTTGAAATGTATTATTAATTACAAGGCAGTGCAGTTTTCCTATGGTTATGCAAAATGTGATATGCAAGTGAATAAAGTTGGAGAAACACTGTCAATATTTGTTCTATAGAGAAGTCTGTTGTCCTTTTAGAGTTTCCCTATTATATTTTATTCAAATTTTCTTTGTAGGTCTGTGATACCTTTGTATCTTGCCCCATTTCTTGCAAAAAACCTTCGCAAGTACATCTATTTGATGACAATCAGTTATTATTCTTAAAATCTTCATTCACATACAGATATGCCATTGAGAGTCCACTCCATGAATATTTATTAATGTGTTTGTTCCCTTCTATTGGCCATGTAGTTATAGACATCCTCATTTAGATTATTTCTAGAGTCTTTATTGAAGCATTTTGCTGAAGTGCAGACATCCAGTAGAAAGGTGTTGTGGGTAAAGGTCATGGTAAATTTTATAAGTAAACTTGATTGAGATATGAAATGCCTCAAGCAGCTGGTAAACTATTACTTTGAGATATGTAAGAAAATTTCTGGAAGAGGCTAGCATTTGATTTACTGTATTGAGTAATGAAAATCATCCTTATCAATATGAAAAGACATCACCCAGTCCATTGAGGGCAAGTAAAAGACAGAAGGGGTCATGTAGCTTTCTCAGTTAAAACTAGGTCATCCATCTCCTGCCCTCATATACTACATAGTGTTTGGTTCTCAGGCTTTTGGGTTTGGATTCAACATGCCACTGCTTCCCTCAACTTCCAGCTCATGTAGTGCTTCATATGAACTTCTCAGCACCAATAATAGCATGAGATAATCTTCAAATACAATTTCCTCTCTTCCTTCTGTTCCTCCTCCTTGTCCTCTATTAAACCCTATTTAGAACCAAAGTCAGGAAGATTTAAGGCCAGATCCCATCATATGCAAACTTCTGTTCTGAGATTTCAGGTAAACAAAATTTATCTATGAAAATGGCATAAGGTAAAATACAAATGTATCATTAATACTGTATCTTAGTCAATACTGATCAGTACTTTTCTTTCTAACCCCAGTATGTATTTTATAAACAAATAAAAAGTGTGCAGAAAAGAGTAAAAAATTATATCAATTTATTTAACCTTCTTTCTTAATTTTATATACCATTGAGTATAATTGAGTATTATTGAGATAAATATTATTCAATGAAAGTATCCAATTCTTTCAATGCTTATAAATTTATTTATTTAGTCAGGGGATGCACTTGATTAAGCATCAACTTAAGAAAAAAATCTTTAAAATTAATTCTATACAAAATAAATGTAATGTTTTCAGGTAACTATAAAATTCTAAGTGTTAATAAATGGTTTGATATACTTAGATCTAGTGCATATATTAATGTATTGTGGGTTGAATGAGGAACATCTTCCATAGGCTCACATATTTAAACATTTAGGTCCCCAGCTGATGATGCTGTCTGGGAAGATTGTGAAACCTTTGGGAAGGAGAACTTGGCCAGAGGGGTATGTCCATTGGAGAAGGCTTTGAGGTTTTATAGTCGGGCCCCACTTCATGTTCTTTCTCTGCTTCCTGTGTGAGGATGAAATATGATCACACAGCTTCATGCTCCCTGTGTGGGGATGAAGTGTGATCAGCCAGCTTCATGCTTCCTGTGTGGGAAAGAAGTGTGATCAGCCAGCTTCATGCTCCCTGTGTGGGGATGAAGTGTGATCAGCTAGCTTCATGCTTCTTGTATGGGGATGAAGTGTGATCAGCCAGCTTCATGCTTCCTGTGTGGGGATGAAGTGTGATCAGCCAGCTTCATGCTCCTGCTCTTCAGCCTGTTTCGGTATCTTTCCCATCACAGTGGACTCTATGGTTCTCCAACTGTAAGACAAAAGAAACTCCTCTTTTTTTTTTCTTCTAAGTTAGTTTTGGTCATCTTAGTTTTTCATAGCAACAGAAATAGAAAATACAATAGGACTTTGTCTCTCCCCAAATCTTGTTTAGGTCTCCCATGGTTTGATAGTAAGGCAGTTTGTTTTCATTGAGACAAAAAAGGCAGAAGAAGCATTACCCTTACCTAATCCTTTCAACAAATGTTCACAGGTCAAAGCCCTTTTCTTTTCTATGACCATCTTTCCCCTATTTTCTTTTTTCTTAAATTAGCCTTCTTCTCATATCCAGGTTTTATTATTGTGTATTAGCTGAAAAATGTAACAGGCCTTGACATGTTAACACATGAAAATAATGTATTTGGTTCATATCCACTCCTATTACCTTCTCTTAGCCCAAGTCCCAGTCATGCAGCCATTCTTCTTGTACAATTCTTCTCCGCCTATCCCCTACTTGCTACTTTTGTGTTTTCCCCATCCCAGATTTCATACACAAAAGAGAAAGTGCAATACTTGTCTTTATGAGTCTGGCTTAATTATAACCAAATAATACCCCAGTACATAGATATAGCACATTTTCTTTGTATATCATTGTATGACAGTCACATAACTTGGCTATTTTAAGTTGTGTAGCAGTAAACATAAGTGTATAACTCTCTTTATTGTGTGCTGATTTCTATTCCTTTGGGTATATGCCTAGTAGTGATATATTGGGATCATATGGTCATTCTAACTTTAGTTTTTTTGAGAAGTCTCCATGTTGGGTTTATTTTTAAAAATTTGAATTGATTGTTGCTTGACAATTTCATAAACATATGTAGCACACTCTGGTTGATCTCACTCCTCACACTTTCTCTTGTCTACCTCCCTCCTCTGTCATCCTCTTTTCTTCTCTCTACAAGCCCATTTCCTACATTCATGTACTTTTGTTTTGTTTTGTTTTGTGACCCACTGAATTTTTAACCAGGACCATCTACATTCCTGCGGGTTAAGAAATATTTACTGTAGCTAAGTAAGCTCACCTTTGACTACACAATTGAACATAATAACTGTCATGTCTCCAGAATCAATAAGTGCCCAATAATTTAGCAGGAAGGAGTAATACCCCATGATTCTCTCGCTGATCCATGACTGACTGCTGTCAGGTCCAGTGTTCTGGAAGTTGAGTGCAGGCAACCACAGCTGCAGTGAGATCATGTTTGCAACAGCTGTGCCGTTCTCTGAATACAGCATTTTGAAGCTCTTCTCATCTTCTGGCTCTAACAGTCTTCCTCTTCCCATTTTTGGGCTGTTACTGCGGCCTCAGAAAAGGTAGTATAAATGTCCTGTTTAGGTCCCAGCAGCCGGCTATCACTTATTTTAAGTACCTTGAAAAGTCATAAATTTACTCATTCATTGGCATTCACTGCAGTGAGAAGCTTCTCTGATTAAGGGCGAGAGTTACATTCATCTGTGGGTATAAACACAAATATTTAAAATACAGATTGGTGCCATGTCAACTTAGCTAATCAACAGTAGTTATTTTCCTAATGAAAAAGTCATATAGAAACCTACCACTTTGTAAGCCAAGCAGAAATTATAAGTTAAAAAATAGTTATAAGGAATTATTCTGTATGGCTGAGTAAGGCTCTTCCTCAGACACATGGGTTATCAAACAAAAATGGCAGTGTCAGGTGTGAAAAACTACTTGTGACATTTTGTTCAAGAAGACCAGAGATCCAAAATAAAAAAAAATAGGCTCTTGTCATTTCTTTTGGCTGCCCACCATAATGAGATGACAAGACACAATTGCTGAAACACCACACACCATGGTTGCAAGATACGTAGAGAAACCAAGTTGGAACTGACCTGGAAGCCTCTTCTCTGCTGGCTAGTTTTCATCATGCCTGCAGGTACTTCTTTTGATGCTGGGTGATAGAAGGTATTGATGGTATTACCCTATGAACTACAATGCCAACCTGCCAATCAAAGTGTTTCCACTAGTATATGACTACTGTGGATATGACCAACTACTCTCAGGCTGAACTTGAAGACCATACATACTGTAGTGCCTGCCTTCTGTTGGTCAGGTTGGGGACAAGTGTTTCAAATTCTCTGCATGTTTGAGCATAGTAACAAAAAACTGATAATATGTTAGATAGGATGCAGGTGAGGGGTTTTGTATTTTAATTTTTTCTTACCTTTCTTCCAGTTCAAAACATCTGCCTGTGCTATAATTTTAAAGGATATCTGAGGCCCAAGAAGCATTTTGAACAAAATTAGAAAGCACTTGGCTCAAATATAAGTTTAATTTTTCAAAAGTGAAGCAAGAAAAGAAAAACAAGATTATTTTCATCATTTTAATGTGTCATTTGGCAATGTGGGTTAAATAGATTTCTACAAATAAGATGTGATGAATGAAATAAATAGAAGATAAATTCATGCATATGTATTCAGCAAATACTGTGCAATTGTTACTATCAACTATGTGGTTATAAGATATAAAGGACAAGTAATTTTGATTTTCAAGCTACATTTAATCTAGAGGAAAGAGCAGATGCATTGAAGAACTAGAATACAGGGGTTCTGACAATGTATGTGTTATTGGGGTAATCAAACATGCTTGTCGAGGGTAGAGGATGGAAATTTCAGTTAGTTGAGGGGACAGGACCAGTAGGAGGATGAAATAATGGGGAAGCCTAGACTATGCTGGACAGACACTGAGTTGACCAGTTTAACCAATAATACTTAATTAAGAATAGCCTTCTTCAGATGTCTTTTCCTCATGCTATTTGCCTAGTGTAGATTTTGAAATGTTTCTTTTCCATCATTTGCATTTGGATGCTGGGAGGTGGTGAAGTGGAAGTGAAGATTGAGGTTGTTCATGCCAGGACTTTGGGAGGAAACATGAGGCTGGTGCCCTCATTACAGCTCTATCTAGGTCCACTAGTGTAGCTGGAGAGTTTTCTCTCCAGGTCCTGCCAAGCCCCAGCATTCCGACAGCCCACTTATAAAATAAACACACAGACGCTTATATTATTTAAACTGTTTGGCCTAATGGCTCAGGCTTCTAGCTATCTAGTTCTTACATCTTAAATTAATCCATTTCTATAAATCTATACCTTGCCACATGGCTCATGGCTTACCGGCATCTTCACATGCTGCTTGTCATGGCGGTGGCTGGCAGTGTCTCCCTCTGCCTTCCTGTTCTCTCAATTCTCCTCTCTGTTAGTCCCGCCTATATTTCCTGCCTGGCCACTGGCCAATCAGTGTTTTATTTATTGACCAATCAGAGCGACACATTTGACATACAGACAATCCCACAGCACACTAGCAAACTGCTCTTCTGCTCACAGGCCTCTTAATGTTGGAATATATCATCATTCTATTCTAGGAGCTTCTGCAAAAATCAACTCTAGCCATGATGAATTGATTAATGCCAGTGTCTTGAAGAATTATCCATATGTAGTGGCTCACTACATAGGTCCTTGGTCCAGAGTTCTCCCCTCAACTGCAGATGTTTCAATAGGAAACTTGAGCTTAGCATGCCTACATCTAAATTTCACCATTCCTGAATATATTCCTCTTCATTTATCATGTGGTTTAGGGCAAGTTATCCTTCTAGATGCTCAGTCCAAAAGTGCTGGAGTCCTTTAAAATAATTTCTTTCATAACTACACAATTTATCTAGTGAAATTCTCTTCACTCTCTATTTAATGCACATATAGATTTTTCATCAACCTTATTTTTTCTATCCATGTCTCATCACCATCTTTGCACACCTGGACTTGGACCTGTGTTTTGTGTGTGTGTGTGTGTGTGTGTGTGTGTGTGTGTGTGTGTTATGCATATGTACGTGTTTGTGTATATGCATACACGAGTGAAGATGTATGTGTAGGTCAAACTGCGCTTCTTCCTTGATTGCCTTTCACCCTGTTTTTGTTTTGCGCATGGGGTGGCAGGAGCTGGGGGGGGAGGTGTCTTTCACTGAACCTGGAACTCATTCATTGGGCTTGACTGGCTGAGAATGCCACCCATGATCCACTTGTCTCTATCACTGTCATTGTCAACTATCAATGGGGTTATAACTTGGTTTATGTGAGTATTGGGAATCAGAACTCATGTCTTCATTATGTAGTCTACCCTATATTGAGCCATCGTCCAAGCCTCCAATCTAGATTTTCTTATTAGCTTATTAATAGTTTGTAGTCTTAATTATGAGAAATCTTTTGATAGTCCAGGCAGAGCATTCACAATCCTTCAATGCCTCCCCATTTCTCTGCAAATGAAAAGTGTGATATGTGACCTTCAGATCCCTGTGATCTGGCTTCATGTCATCTCTTCTTCTAGTCTTGCCCTAACCAACTTGCCTACAGCATAGCCTCCTTGTTCTTCCAAGAACCCAGCTATCACTACCCTGTTCTATGATGTCTTACCCATGCTGTTTACCATGCTTTTCATGTTTTTATTCTAGCTACTGGTTAGTTCCAACATTTAGTCTCCTTTAAGCTCTTCCCTAAAGCAGTACTTTCTCTACAAATCCTGAGTACCTCTTTAATGATTGCACTTGTATCACGGCAATAAAATAGTGTACTGACTCCTGAGTTTTTCAACATCACTTCTACTCCTCGCTTTCTACTATATACAGTTCCCTGTACACCTCTATTTTCTTCTTTAATAGTACATATGAGTTTCTAACATGTTATACTGCTTACTTTCTTGTTACACTGTTTACTTTCTAACAGTGCACTCTAGCTTTCTTTGCTTGATGGAATATAAATGTACTGAAGGCAAAGCTCTCCTTATGTCATTCTCTGCTGCTTCCTGTATAGAGTTCTCTGTTGCTGAGTAACAAACTACCAACAATGCAGTGACTTATAACAGCATGCAGGAGCTTGTAGCTCTCTGTCAATTAGAAGTTTGACATAGCATTGCTAGTTTTCCAGGAAGAACCTTGCACAGTGTTTGATGATATTGGGTTACTATCTGAAGTTTGTGTGGAAGAATCCATATCAAAATTCTGAACCTTGTTGGTAGAACTCAGTTCACTGCAGTTATGGGGATGAAGTCTCCATTCCAAGATTCCTAGTTGTCTTAACCTAGCTATAAAGGCAATCTACATTCCTTCTCACAGATTTTCCAGTCTTCAATGATGAAGTCCATCTTAAATGTTGAATTATTCTGGCTTTCTCCTTTACCTCAGTTTCTGGTTTTAAGACCTTAGAAGATTACATTGGATACATATCTTACATAATTTTTCCTCTTGAGGTCAATTGAGTAGCTATCTTAATTACATCTGCAAAATTCCTTTTGGTGGTGAATCAATATATTCACAGGAGTAATGTGCAATAGCAAAGTTTATGATACCTTTCTTCCCATTTTGGGAACTTGTCAAGCTCTGAGAATAATTCTTTCCTGCCACAAAGTTGATATGAGTGACTGTGTAGCAATAGACACCTGAGGTAAAACTTGAATTTTTAAAATGTTGGTAACTTGCCAATTGCAGTTTTTTTTTAATGTTTTCAGTTTGGGTGAATGAAAATTTAAGGAAGTATTCACTGTTCATGTATATTTTAATCTTTGGTGAGAGACCAAGCAAAACCTCAGGTGATGGGAAACGAAGTAGAGATCAAAAGATAGAAGAGCCGGAAGGGAACATGTTTGGGCTCCAGTGAAAGAACACTTCAGGCCATATGCATGGGAGTCTCAAACATTCTAGTTTGTGCAAACCAAAAATAGAAAATTTCATTCTTTGTTAATATTGGCCATCCAAAACTCTTACTCTTCTGTGCCAGATGTGTTTTTTCAGGTTCTTGGAGCAGTAATTGCTCAACAAACCAAATCCCTGTAGAGGTTTGCATGTACCTCCAGTTGGTGTTTGCACCTGTAATAGGGATTCTGATTAGTACATCATGTTCACAGGAACAACCAGAGACCGGGAGGCCTGGGATAGAACCCACTGCTTCTTCTCTTTCTTTGCAACAGCATACTATCATTTTATCTTTATTACAGTAAAAGACAAGATAGTTGAACTTAAATATGAGAAATTACTCCATTTCCTACATGAATGCTCAAACTCCATAGGGAAATTGACTTGGTAATTATGATAATGTTTGACTATCAGAAAACTTTAGATTAATTGAAAATGATAAATTAGTCGTTTTTGAGTCTTATGTCTGGTCTCATTCAACTACGAATAAATATACTTCCAGATCAGGCCTTACCGCAGTGAAAACTCAGGCTTCACAATCAAATTTCAAAGGTTTATCTGGCCAGTCTTTTGACCTAACATCCACCCTTGGCTCTTCTTCACTGGTTGACTAGAAGAGGCTTTACCTAAGCTGAGATGGCAGGCTTGGGGGCCCTCCAGAATGGTAACTCTCTAAGTTCTTCTCTGATGAGATTTTACTAGAAAAAAATAGCATGTCGGGAATCTGTAAAATTGTTTTGTTCAATAATCAGGACTCTTCTTTTTCTCTGACTTTTTTTCATTTATTTCACTAAGTTTTATTTACCCAGTTATTAAAAACAAAACAAACAAACAAATAAACAAAACCCTTGAATGAATGTTCAATGGATGACGGACATGAGTAACATTCAAGAGAGATTTGAGAATGGATTCACATAATTTCAATTTATGGACTAAATTTTGATGAGGCAAGTGGCTATGTTTGAGGGAGATGAATGGGGACAGTGATCTAAATAAGTCTATGAAAACTACAGTCTGTTCATGCCCTGTGAATTAAGGATGTTTTGGAATTTTAGAGTTAAATGACTGAAGAAATAATAACAATTTGTGTTACATGAAATTGAAATTTAAGTGTTTGTAAGCAATGTATTTTGCATCTTAGCCTCACTGCTGTCAATGTCCATTCTGGTGGAGTTAAGGAGGAGCAACATAGACAGCTCTGATCTGCATAATAAAGAATTCATTATCTTGCCTTTGACAGAGAATGTTTTCTAAACCCTGGCTTCTGCAAGAAGGATAACGGGCCTGTGGTCCATGCCAGTGAGCTATGGCTCTAGAGTCTGTAAATGTGGTTCTCAGGAAAGAAGGAGGGGAAAGGAAGCAATTATCTCAGGCAGTGAAAGCAGGAGGTGAAGAACTGCAAAGGCTCAACTCTTAACAATGTGTGTGTGCAATTTGCTCATGGAAAAACATTCTGGAGTCTAATCTAAAATAGTACTAAGAGTTATTAGAATTCTTGCAGCTACATGTGATATGCATTTGTTTTGAATTTAAACCATGAGCAAGTTAATTAACTTGCCCACCAAGTTTTGGGAGCTCTTACTCATTCTTTAGGTGCTGATGATCTGTGTAATTTCTCTTTGAAAGCATGACAGCATGAAAAAAATCCATGTGGTGGTTTAGATGATAGCCAGACCCAGAGACACAATCACTAATCTAGAATCAGTTTTTAGTAAGTTATGATTGGCTTAGCATGGGTTGCATACTTATTCCTGAAGCATTTCTGATTGTTGGAGAATAGATAACTCTGATTACTAAATTTGGGTGACTACAATTAATAGTGTCTGGGATGGAGTAGGGTGTCTGCTACAAAAAAAAAAAAATAGCCAGAGTTGTGGATAAAGACTGCAGGTACCTACTTCAATGAAGTCAGGATAGACAAAGGGTTTATTGAATGATATCTGTGGGCTGCATCAGTGGCATTGTCAACACAATGTCCCTATGTACAGTTGAATGGTACTCACGAGTCACACAGGTCAAAAAGATAAATTAAAAGTTGAAATTGACTGATGTAAGCTATGTCTGATATCTGTTATATACACAAGTAGTTTTGTACAAGGATTAAAGTCACAACCAAGTCTAGTTACAAATTTGAATTTGTGAATTATTGACTCTCGAACACAATACCAGGCTAAAGTTGCTTGCAGAAATAGCTTCTACATGAAGATGAAGATAGCTGTGCAGCATGTTCAGATTGGGCCAGTGGATAGAAAGACATGCATACCTCTATGATTCAATAGAAACTGTTATAGTAGAAATACATGGTGAGATATTAGAACACTTAACAAAAATGGTGGCAATTGAGTTGGGTCTTCAGTGAAAGTATAAAATTCAATCATGAGACAGTCTGTAAAAGATTAAAGTTATATGTAAAGGAATGTGGAAGTGAAAGAGCAAATAGCAAGATGTTCAATGAGATTGAAGAGGAGACAAAGCTAAAGTATGTACTGAAATACATACTCTATTCTGGCACTAAACTAGGCACCTTTCAGTCTCCAATTCAATGCTAGTGTAACCCATAACACACTGACCACAGTGATGGTAGAAGGCTGGGTTATCAGGATGATTAAGATTTCTCACTAGGACATCTAGATGGAGAGTGGGGGTTGATATTTTCAGCAGACATAGAGATTAAAAGAATGGGCATATAGTTAGAAGGTAAGGTAGATTTGGAAAATTTTACCTCACAAATTCTGTGTGATAATCAAACGGCAATATTTGGCAGTTGACAATATAGACCTATAGCTTGGAAAATTAGTTGAGGAAATTTCCACTCACCCTTCTTGTAGTCTCAGAAGCTTGATAGAATCACTGTAATTACTCATTATGAATCTTAGGAATTTCTCTAGACTCATTCCTTCTGTTTATGTTATCTGTTTTTACTCTTTTGTTGTCCTGACTACTCAGGAATGTCTAATTTTATGTAGACATTATCTATGATAATTTACCTGTTCAAAATCTGAACAGCTTTGCCCTAGCTACTCCGTACTACCAATGGGTTTGGGTCTACGCCTTGCATTTAACAGCCTAGAATTTTGGTTGACATCTGGATTGCATTTTGCTCTTTCTAAAATTCTGCCTCTATTTAGAATCTGATCAGGACCCAAATGACCAAAAACATAAGAATAACTAGTCTCCTTTCCACACTGCCAGCTTCTGGGCTACAGTCTGTCACTAATGAAAGCAGTGTCACTGGAGGTTAAGTTCAAAATCAATTTGCCTCTTTTCTCTCTTTCTGCTTTTTCCCTTTCCTTTCTTGAAAGCTTCATTGCTTCTTTTCAGCTTTATTTTTCTTCAGGTTTTAGATAAGAGTATAATAATTCTTACTGCACTCTTAAATTTGTGATGGACTTAAATCAGGAAGAAAACTATGAATCGATTTTGTCAAAAGATGGTTTTAAAAGAATGTTATATTCTTTATATTATATTTGTCTGAAAATAAATGTAACACATATTAATTGGAATATATTTTTAAAATCACATATTCATATATAGAAAAACAAAATCATCCATACTTCTACACACAGAAACCAAGTGAACATGTTGGTAAAGGAGTTTAATATTTTTATCAAGGAGCAGAGTTTGGTCTTTTGTTCTGCGTGCCTATACATGGATTGAAGCTTCAAAAACACTTTGGACTTCCAGGCTTTTTCCCAGTGACCAAGTGGGCCAGAAATCCTACCCAAGCTTAAATAAATTATGTCATCATCGAGAGCAGCTTAAACAACAGAGTGGTAGGAACAAACACCCAGTTGAGGAATGAATAGAAACTACTTAAATTGTAAATGAAAGTATAAAATACTCTCTCAAAAATATACGTAAAGGAAATCAAAAGGAGAAGATGTTTAATTAAAGTACAATAAGAAATGAGAATGCCAGCACTCGAGAGGCAGAGACAGGCTGATCTCTGTGAGTTCAGAGCCAGCCTGATCTACATAGTGAGTTCCAGGACAGCCAAGGCTATGTAGAGAGACCCTGTCTGAAAAAAACAAAATGAGAATGCTAGTCATGGCAGGATGCTGAGAATGGGAAAGCACATTAAGGACTGTTGAGACAGCATCTTTTTACAATATATAACTGAGCTGAGGGAGTACAAAGAGCTGATTCATTACAAAGAACAAGAATGCTGAACACTGCCTTGTAGTTCATGAGAGCCCATTTTCGTCCCCACATTCCTGGATCCCACACATCCAAGCACACTTAAGGTCATTATTGGTCCTAGCAAACTTATTCTTACCATGTGGGAACTGCATAATTAAAGACAGCACATCCTTTGGAGATAGTGGAGAGAGCTCCAGAGGCTGATGGCGATACTTATCCAAAGATGTGACTTCTACCTCTCCCATGTGTGGATGGGAAGCCAGACCCAGGAATGATCCATTACCAACACCTAGTAGGTAGCTCCATTTTCTGTGCAGTCAACAGGGATTTGCGTTTATTTTCATCTTTCATAAAGAACTCAGTTTACCATAAAAAGTCCTTTACAGCTCAGCCACTCTAGCCCCATCTCCTAAAACATCCCTCTCTGCCTTCTGGGAATTGCTTACTCATCTTTTAAGACCCAGCTAGATGTTACATTCCCTGTGGCACTCAACTCACTCCTCAGGCATCAGGAATCATGCCTCCTTCATTGTCTCAAACAGAGTTTACAGTATCCTTTCTCATCTGCCACATTATGGCATTGTTTTTTTTATATCTTTATATTGGGGAAAACTTTTGAATCACTCTTGTTTTTAGCACCCCATTTTGCCATTTTGTTCTTGATACCTATGTACAAGACCTGACTAAGGCTATCTAACGTCTGAAACAGTGTTGGGATTCAGATCCAGGTAGCCTGGCATCTGTACTGTTATTTATTTGCCTTACCTCACTGTTCTAACCCCATTCTAAAGATGGTAGTGATCTTTACAGTTTTACAGCACCTTTAGGGTACTGTGACCTTGAGACATTTAGTGACTCACTAGTCTTCCAGTAGAGGTGAGGAGGCCTCTTTGCATCTTTTCAGAGATTCTTAAAGTGAGGTGGTCAAGTGAGTTGCTAAGAATCTCAAAGCCAGTCATTGAAGGGTATGACTTGGTGCCTTTGTTTTGGCTAACAGACCATCTTGTTATGTTCACTGATAAAGTACTCAGGGCAATTAGGGGGAAACTGAGTCTGCTGGTCACCATCAGTGTTGTTACTGACTCTTCTTGCTATTTTAGAGACACGTTAGCACTTTATAGGGCTTCTACTCAGGTAGAGTCCTTTCTTTCACACATATGTCTTAAGAGTGAAAAAGAAGGGGAGTGCAAGGAGAGGACCACCCAAGGCACTGTGAATTCTCCCTCAACAAGAGTCTTTGTTTAGTAAGTATAACTATTGGCTTGCCATAAGAAAGATTATTTTTACTATACTAAATTCTAATGAAAGGCAGTTTCTGTTCCCAATCATTCCCTTAAAGGAACAGTTTTATTGGGGGTCTGGGATGAAACACTATTCTTAAGGAGCACACCCAGCGTGGATAGCTCACATTTCATTGTTGTTTACAAGAGCAGTGGTCCACATAAGCTCATAGGGCACCATGTGGACATTTTAATGGCAACACTTGTTTCACAAGTTACTCTTTAGTATATTACCAAGAGCCTCACTGACTTCAAAGATTATATGTTTCTCAATTATAATGAAGAAAGATGCTCTATTTTTCATCCCCGTGAAAGGTTTCTTCTTTGGAGGAAACATGTTTGCTAACAACAAAAGATGCTTTCTCAAAACTTACCTTGGTCACAAATACTCACATTTAATAGCAGGTCAGGAATAAAACATATTCAGCTTATTGGTCTGGTTAATGCATTAAAAAATACTGTGCTCAATCTAATTAGGTACACATGTAGAAATAAATGTGAGACTCAGTAATTTAAAAATTTTGTTCATTTTTTTTACAGAGAATCAAGAAAAGAATTTTGAAAAGTCAGGGTGTGTATATCTGCAGTTATATAGAGTTGCCTAGACATAGACAATTATTAGCAGATAGATTATGTGGATTTCCAGGGCTAACCAAAGCCAAGCTGGGCCTGGGTATTACTATGCTTAGAGCTTGTGTGTGTGTGTGTGTGTGTGTGTGTGTGTGTGTGTGTGTGTGTGTTAGTACCACCAAAGAAACATTTTTTTTCTTATTTTCCCTCAATTAGCACAGTGCTATAATAGCTTCAAACCAAATAAGGGATGTAGGGAGAGCGGAAATTCAGCTCCATGTTGGAGTGCTTGCCTAGCAAGTGTGAGGCTGGGGTTTTGTCCTAGCATAAAAAACAGCCATTTAATGAAATAATCAAAATACAAATAAAGGAGACACAAAAAGATATACATTTGAGGAAGAATCATGGAATTTTATTTTCTCGCACTTAGTTAACCTTGAAAATCATTTATATTTAGCAAATAGAAAAAAAATAAGACCCAGTGGTGAATTTACTGTGTTTTCATTTTTATTGTACATATGACGGATTATTACTTAGAATTAAATATTATTTACTTGATTTGATGTAGTAAAGGAAATGTCTTTGATTCTCTTCTAGAATATAAAAATACTATTCATATGATTATTATTAAAACCTATTGCAAAAATGGCCACAGCCTTTTACCTCTCTCCTGTACAGACAGCTCTCAATAAGTAAGTCTGCAGCCTCTGGGTTTTGCTTTGGCCAACACATTTTATCAGAAATGACAATGTTCAGGCTCTGACCACAGACAAAGGAACAATTTTAGCCCAATCATATGATTTCCCCAAGCAATATTGAACGATGTTAGTGCTTTGAGGGTTGTGTTTGCTCACACCCAACCTTGGGAAAAAGATAAATGATGAAGTTGGCAAATGTTTATGTTGACACTTTCAATCATGATACAGAAAACCCTCTTGTTATGAAACTTTCACTTAAAAATATACAAAGATAATTGAAATGCTATATTCTAAAGGAAAACAGTGTTAACTCTGCACTCTACCAACAGATGGTATGCTATGCCCAATGTATAATAGCTCTTTGGACTTACCAAAACATGAACTCTTAGATAGCCTTTCAATAACCTAAGCTGTTTATGGTACTTTTAAAGGTGACTGATTTTTTTATACATAATAGAATTACTCATGTAAAGTAATGGTAAATTATGGAATATTTCATTTTTGCTGGGACACTAATCTCTGCTCATCCTTTTGACTGTCAGTCTTTTATCCTCTTGAAACATTTTTTCCTCTGCCTACATTTTGTTAATAAAACATTGCCATTAGGAAATATTTATTGTTTGGGATGGGCTGTCTTAAATTTCTGATAAATCATAAGCTTTCTATTATACGAAGGCTGACAAGTAAGTAAGGTATTTTACATGAGAATTTAGGATGTGAAGGATGTCATAAGTTGTTTTAAAGCCTGCAACATTAGTAATAAAACTTGCTTACTAGTGTTGGCTAATGGTCTAGCTGGATAAAGGGGAAGGCAAGGCAGGGCAGAGGAGTACCTCAAATCAGAAGACACTCAAGAACATGAATTCATATTGAAGATGGCATAGCTCTTCAGTTATCCCACTGATTTTTTTGTTTTTGTGTGGAGAATCTTAGAATTCAAAACTTGATCATATCTTTTATTTTCAAAAAGGACTAGAAATACAATCAAGTCAATCACATTAATTGATTATAATTAATAAGGAAAAGCGTTGTCTCTGGTCTTGCACATAGTGTTGTTCATTTGGGGAGATGAAAAACACCAGCATAGGATAACATAAAGAAACTATTTAGTCATCCAGAAGCACTGTTGTTTATTTTTGCTCTTTTGAGGGGCCTGGCCACCCAGCTCCCAATTAAATCACATACCGAGTCTTATTCTTACTTATGAATGCCTGGCCTTAGCTTGGTTTGTATCTTGCCAGCTTTTCTTACCTTTAAATCATCCCATATACCTTTTGCCTCTGGACGTTTTCCTTTTCCTATTTCTGTAATCTTACTTTCACTCTTACTCTGTGGCTGACTGTGTGGCTGGGTGGCTGGCCCCTTCTTTTCTTGCTCCTTGATATCTTTCTTCTTCCCCTCCCACATTTCTCCTTCTATTTATTCTCTCTGCCTGCCAGCCCTACCTATATTTTCTCTTGCCTCACTATTAGACCATCAGGTGTTTTAGACAGGCAAAATAACACAGCTTCACAGAGTTAAACAAATGCAACATGAAAGAATGCAGCACATCTTTGCACCATTAAACAAAAGTTCCCGAGAAAAAACAAATGTAACACATCTTAAAATAATACTCTACAACACTGTAGTGATGTATTATGTACTCTAATAAACCTGCCTGAGAAAAGGACAGAGCCAGCCACTGGATTAGACATAGGGGTCAAGCAGTGGTGGCACACACCCTTCATCCTATCACTTGGGAGGCAGAGATCCTTCTGGATTTCTGTCAGTTCAAGGCCACATTGGAAACAGAGCCAGGCAGTGGTGGTACACACCTTTAATCCCATTACTGGGAAGCACCCATGCCTTTAATACCAGGAAGTGATGTCTGGGCAGAGAAAGGTATATAAGGTGTGAGGAAACAGGAACTCACTCTCTTTAGGCTGGGGATTTCATAGAGGTAAGAGCTAGTGGCTGGCTGTTCTGCTTCTCTGATCTTTCAGCTTTCACCTTGATGGCTTTGGATTTATTAAAAGACCATCTAAAATCTGAACAACACAACACAGCACTAGCATGTGAATAATTGTAAAGAAAGTCCCTGCAACTCCAGAGCTCAAGAGTTACTGTGAAAGTAAAGGGTTATATCAGGGAATAGAGCTTAGTCAGGAAAACCAACATCCATGTTTCAGGGAGAAGCCCAAAGGAGTGAATGAGTCGAAGACTGAGAAAGAGGTTGTCAATCTTTTCCAGTAGACAGAGGCACCTTAAATCCCTAGAATTATACTTTGTAAGCTAAAGAAGCAATTTGCAAAGCACACTCAGTCTCTCAGCTTCTGGAAGGAGTTTATGCAGCTTTCAAAGGTAAATAATTTAGACCCAAGGGAAAGCTTACGTATTGAGAGGATCTGCTCCAATATTTGAGATGCTTCTGGGAACATCACTTTCTGAGACAGTAGAATACTGAAAAGTCAACAGTAAGAAAGTGAAAATTAAGTGGTAGGAACACGAATTGTCAACTTTTTTTATTTTATTTTATCTTATTATTTTTTTGTCTTCCTGAAAAAGATGATTTTGGTACATGGTAATTAGCTGCTTGGATCTGCTTCCTCTTTGCAACCTGATGGGCTGCACCTCACAGAACAATTGAGGCTCTGTACTTGAGAAGTCTCTTGACAAATGGTTAAAGCATTTGCTCACTCAGAGGGATGAAAACCAACAGCAATGACAAGAAGCAGTACCAGAGGGCAAGACTGCTATGGACATGCAGTTTCTATAGTTAATATACTGGGAAGGTTTATTATTCTTTTTCAAGCCTTTTGGGAAGGTGGATACAGCAGTTCAAGAAAGGAGATGCCATAATTCTGACAAGTTAATTAAGCTTTCACTTCTGAGTATTATATGTATAGTGAGAAAAAAAAAACCTTAATTTTCTTTGTACTGTCTGACAAAAAAGAAACACAAGATAAATGCAGGCAGATTCTTTTAAAGTTGTCCTTATTACTGATTCTTAGTCTGCAGAACAGAGGTTTTAGAAACTGAAATCAGAATAAATGAAAAGTATCAGCATCTTTTATCTGTTCATAATTTGCATATGTATTTACTGTAGATACAAGGATGTTATTCCCTAGCATATGAAGTTTAAAGAACCCCTCACTTGAATTGCTCTTCACTTCCTCTTGATTTCACCAGTGGGCAAAGTTAATCTTAGGTAATGTGGAAGGTGCAATTTACCCCTGATCTTTTCCCACTGGTGCTGTATTAGTTTGGATTTTTACTGCTATTAGGAAACATCAACTCCAAGGCAACTTATAGAGAAAAGAGATTGTCTGAACTAATGGTTCCAGAATTTAAGAGTCTATCATGGCATGGGATCTTGACAGTAGGCCACAGCCAGCTGAGAGCTAACCTCTTAAATCACAAGCAGGAAACAGAGTGAATTCAAAGTGGTATAAGTCTTTAAATCTCAAAGCCCATCTCCAGTGACATACTTCCTCCAAAAAGGCCGTACCTCCTAAGCCTCCTCAAACAGAATCACCAACTGGGGACCAACACATTTAGATATCTGAGCCTACGGTGGACTTTCCCATTTAAACCACCACAGGTTCTATTCAAAATGGCAAGCTGCTGGGGTTCACAGGCTCACACAGATCCAGTGTGCTTTCTAGGTTATTTTCAAGGGCTTCCTTCACCTTGTGTGTCAAGGAAATGGGGATCCAGCGACAACCATAAGGAGACAAGGGACTTGGAAAATCGGACTCTAAATGAAAATGACAGCCCTGGCTAGTTTTGATTACATGTATGATGCCTAAGCATAATTCATCTACACCACATTACCTGCAGACTATGAGGTAAGTGGGTGCAATATGAAGGTGCACATATACACATGCATACATGCACACACACATGCATGCACACACACATTTCTAGGTTGCTTGTATTGTGAAGTATTCAGTTCATCTTCTGTCCTATCAATTAATTACCCTCCACTCATCTTTTTTCTGTGGTATGTTTTTCCCTCTCCCATTCTTGACAGATTTGTGCGAAATGGGGAATAGAGCCTTTAAAATGCACTAGAGCTAGCAGAAAATGCAAACAAAAGCTGACCTTGGTCTCCTATGGTACATCCTTCCAACTATTCGTTCTGCAATAATCTAGCAGGGTGAATTGAGATGAGAAATCCATGTCATTCAAACACACATTTTAACAAAACTGTCAGAAGTGGTCCAAACAAGTGTTTTCTTACTAGGTAAGATCTATTTATGACAAAAATCTTGTTCATCGACTGTCAGTGTTATTTTATGAGAGCACATATATTCATATATTTACACTTATGCATTTTCTCCAGTTCATTCAAGAAAATCCTTGGTCAGGCAGCTCTGGTGCACACCTTTAATCCCAGCATTTGGGAGGCAGAGTCAGGTGGACGGACCTCTGTGAGTTTGAGGCCAGCCTGGACTAAATCTCAAGTGTCAAGACAGCCAATGCTACACAAAGAGACTCTGTTTCAAAACAAACAAACAAACAAAATCAAAACACCACAAAAGATCCTTAATCATGGCTGTAATCCATTTCTTTGAAATTGTGAGCTATAAGGACTGAAATGTGGTTTAACATTATGTTAATCTATCCAACTGATAGGACAATTGTGTATGTTATAATTTTCTACCTCAGGCCTCTTCTTTTATTTTTTTATGACAGTTTGAAAGTCCTTTAGCATGATCATTTATTACTTTTCAATAGTTGGTCGAAACTGTAAAGTGCAAATGTCTCCAAGAAAGGTAATGCAAACAAGACCATTCTGCCCTAAGGCTCAAGGACAGTTACAGCTTGTCTTTGGAAGGTCTGATAATGTGTATAATAATGATGACTCACAGAAATAAATAAAAAAAATAGGGAAAAGGCATATTTTAAAAGTTGAAAATGAATTTGTTTTCCTAATACAGTTCTTCTTATACTTTAGTCTATAGTCTTGAATTGAACTGTGAGACATTTTCCAAATGAAATCATTTGTCAAGAAAACAAGACCAGGTCAATGGGATACCCATTGCAACTGTTGTTTGCTCTTGCAGGGATTGCCCCAGGTAGAATTAGCAGTGCTGCAGGGAACAGAGACTTTTCTTCAGAGCCTGTTTGTATTTCTAGATTGGAAATCCTTCTGTAAATCAATAGCATTCAGCACTCCCATTTTATCCTCTTTCCCTGTAGGGCTTTCACGCCAACACCTCCCAGACATACTCAAGATCATCATAGACCATTTAAGCCTAGAAACATTCTGAAACCAGTATTCTTTGAAGTGAACTTTCTCATTTTTTAAAAAAATATGTGGTATACAGTCATTCTCAAAAAGGGCTATGTTATATCCAGGGATCTCAAACTAATAAAGTCATTTTTTTTCTTCTAGAATATCAACTTATAATTCATATGACACAAGTATTCCTTAAAAACTACTGGAGATATTTCCTTTAATAATAAAAGGACAAACATACTATTGTCATTGACTTCCAGATCAGGTCCTTGTAACATACATAGAAGGGTTACCTTTGTTCTCACAAAGTGCCCTTTTCCACGGTGGTTTACATGTGAGTTCAGACATGATGGCACAGTCACTCCAAGCTAAGCCCATTGTGAGTCCTGGATAAGACTAAAATCACTGAGCAGTTCAAACTCATATTGTATAACTGCCTTCCTTATCTTAGTTTCAGTTCTTTTTTTTTTTTTTCTGTTGTTGTTGTTGTTTTAGTTAGCTCTTTCAAATGGATAAGCCATGTTAATTGTGCTAAGTGAAATCTGTGACTGGTATCACTCTGAGAGAATTCTAATACCCACAGGTTTACACTAATAAAGGCCTTGTGGAGTCACTGCTTCTGCTTTTCTAATTTTCAAGCAAGCCACCTAACTAAGCTTGCAATCCTCTTATTTCTAATTGTTCTGTATCCAAGACATCCCCTGGAACAATGACTCATTGTTCGCTGAACATTTTTTCAAGGTGTTTTACCTTGAGTCCTCAATTCACCTTAGAAGCATTTCACTTCTGTTGTAATGGAATGCGACAGTATATAAATAACAGCTCCTCTCTCACTCTTCCCCACTGACAGATCATGTCAAAGGAGATGGAAAGGACTTGCAGTCCAGTGCAGCCCCTCTGCCTTCCTTTTGATTTCCCTTACACTGTTATTTGCAGAAGAGATACTTGAAGCAGTCCCCCGTGAGCACTGTCATGTGGCTTGACGTTAACCTAAAGGTGTAGTTTTCCAAGTGGGCCTTGGACTGAAAACGTCAATGTTTAGGCTACCGTAGAAGAGGAGGAAAATGGAAATTACCCATGTGAGGTTAACAACAGCAGAATACGCCAAAGTCATTCAAGGCTTGAAGAAGTCCTGGAAAATGTGCATGCATGCATGTAGAATGATTGGCACTTGGAATAACGTTAGCTAGATATGACAAGGTTTATACTTCTTCAAAGTATAAAAGAACATATTATCCTGAATTATTAAAAGAAGAAAGTGTTAGTGTGAGTAGGAAGACTGGGAGAGCAATGGACAAAAATAGCTACATATGGACTGCAAACAAGGGCTGGTGATTACACACAGCTGGGAAGATTTTAGAACTGTTTGATTAATATAGTTTGGGCTTTAGCTTTGAGCCTGGCTCCCCATTGTAAACGTGCCCCTCCCACATGTTTTGCAACACTTGGTATAACTATTTATTTTTCTCCAAGTTTGAAAAGAAAGCAGGCTATAAACCACGGAAGAATTGAGTTCCATTGCCAGTGAAATTGTGTCACCTTATTAGTACATTTAAGAACGATGGTTCACAAAGTCATAAAAAAGCTCCTCCTTGGAAACACTTTGCATCAGATTCCTTCTACAAAGGTGCTTGTGATGAAACTAAATTGCTGATGTTTACTTAGTAGTTGATCAGGTCCAGAGCTCTCTCTCACAGGTTCCTGTGTGGTGGATGCTTAAAAATATCTCCTGCCCCATCTAATGGAAACAGTGCAAACTGCAGTCTGCTCCGGAAGACAAGAGCTTCAGGCTCTTCCCTGCAGATCTATGTAGAAGGGATGAAAGCTATGGAGCTTAACAGATCAAATAACAGTCTCTAAATGTAATGGCTTGGGGAACTGGCTCTCTGTTCTATAGTGAACACAATTCAAACATGCCCAGAGTATTATGATTTCACCACTCAAATGAATTAAAACACAATGTATCTATTCACAGCAGAGGACAATGGCTAAAAACTCATAGTATTTGCCAAACAAAGAATCAGAATATTTCAGGTTTTATTTATTTATTTGTAATGCTAACTCATCAGCAAGCTAATGCTGTGTTTCTTTGTCCCATCAATGTTACAGGTACAATGTCATTTAATTTTCAAGGTGTTTACCACTTTAAAAAACTGTGACTTTGATGTCAGAAGCTGTACCTAAAACTGTAAATAGTGGAAATTTAAATGAAAGGGGAGGCAATTTAAATTAACTGGTGTGACAAAGTTGGGGGTATTAACTAAAAGCAATCACAGCCCCTGGTTAGAGTCAGTTCAGGGTGCTGTCTCTCAGAATGTGCTACAAGGACCATAAGGATATACTCTTATGCATACTTATACTTTGTAAACACTTTTTCAGCCATGGTTCATATATGACCTAAGCTACGGTTAGTCATTGCCACTTTCTCCTAACCCAAAGAAACTCAATGAGCATCAGGAAATCCCAGTACTAGAATTATTGGGGACATGAATACTACCTTACTTACTTTTCCATTGCTAAGACAAAACAGTATGACTAAGGCAACTTATAAAATAAAGTTTATTGGGCAGTTTCAGAGGTAAGTCCATGCCCATCCTGTCAAAGCAGGCAGGCAGGTGTGGTGCTGGAGAAGTAGCTAAGCTTAAGACTTTGTTTGTTTGTCTGTTTACTTTTACTGAAAATAAATTTTTTCCAGCATAATATATCCTGATTATGGTTTTCCTTCCCTCTACTCTTCCTAGTTCCTCCCCACCTCCCCTTGCATCTGGATCCACCCCCTTACTGTCTCACATTAGAAAATAAACAGGATTTAAAGAGGTAATAATATAATATAATAATTTATAGATAACAAGCTAAAACAAAAACTAACACATGGGAATAGGACAAAAAAACCCCACCCCAAACCAAACCAAACCCAAACAAAACAAAACAAAACAAAACAAAAAAACAAAAACAGAAGGAAAAGAGTCCAAGAAAAGGCACAAGAAACTCATAATATCTGCCAGTAGGAGACAAAGAGAAAGAGAGGTAATTTGAAATGGCCTGGGCTTTTGAAACCTCAATATATGCTTCTATGGGGGCCATTTCAAGCCATGTCTTTTAAACCAACACATACACTTTGACAATTGCATGCTCTTATACTTCACAGTATGCACAGGCTAGTTTATCTCAATGATAATGGAGACTAACAATTCAGAGTTGGACTGTTGGAAATTTAACTCCCAGTGAAATAATGCTGATAGGTGGGAGTACTAGGGGTTTCACGAGGGCTCTCTCCTCACAAATGTGTTAGTGCCACAGTTTCTGGGGTGTATCACGGATTGAAGGAATCAATTTCTGACACTAGATGAATTTGGCTTCCTTCCACTTTTCATACATATAGATTGTTGCTCTTTTGTCCTGCTATCTGTTTATGTGGAATAGCATAGAAGAAGGCAAAGTAGACCTCTCACTCTTGGACGACTTATCTTATAGAACCATGTAAAGCAGGTCTATAGTTTATAAATCACCCTTTATCAGGCATTCTGTTACAGTAGCACAAATTGACTAAGATGCGTGGCCACTGTCCTGCATTTGTATTATTCCTGGCCTAGTCGTGCTAAGCTAAAAATGCCCTTGTACCCGTAGCCAAACTGCTGTCTGTTAGGCTCTCAGATAAGTCATCTCTCCGATCCCGTCAAGCTACAGTTTCTGTTACAGTGCTTGGGTGGAGAAAAGCACACAGATGAATGAACAATGGACTCCAATATTTGAAGAGTACTCTCCAGGGATTATTGGACCCTCTGATCCATTTTCTTTTGCAAACAGAAAAAAAAAGGAAATAAGTTAAAACAAGTTCAAACCTGAAGTAAACACAAAACAATGAAGAAAGATATGAGATGTTGTCTATGAATAAATTCAGTAAAATATACATTTTGACACACAAAAAATTTGGATTTGAATTCTTCATATTTTTCCCCAACTTTGGAGTTGCTGGTGTTAATTTCCTTACTATTTTGAATTATTTATATATATTCAGCTCCTGGTCATAAAGTATTTCCCCATTATAGCCTCACAGAGACTTCAAATATTTTATTCCTTAATCTTGGAGCAGTGACTGTCTGATTCAAACACTTGATAAACAGGACCTTTAGATGACAGCTTGGCTTGTTGGCAGGACTCAGGCATTTCTTTGTCCAGTGCACATCAAGTACCCAGGAGAGTATTGGGCATATATTAAGTTCTCAAAAGAGATAGGTAGTTGTTCTCATCTAAGGATGGTCAGGAAGCTCTCCCTTTGTGTCTTATAAGGAGCAAGTGGGATTCTACAATGGCACAGAACCCAGCAAAGGTCCTTTCTGTCTCCTATGTGTTTCATTTTACATGGTGCATACGGTGTAGATGCTGGGTATAGATGGCGATGTATGTGTCCTCAGGAAGTGAGGAAGAAAGAAACAATGGTCACTACAGCTAAAGAAACTATTCTAACTAATATAATATCATCAACAAAACATTGAATTGTTTTGATGTAAATAAATATCCTATGAAATTTGAAGTTCCTTCAAATAAAGGAAATGCATCCTTTCAATTATAATTCTCTCTTCTGCCTAATACTGAGTTACACATGTAAAGGTTTTCAAATAAATCAACAATGAATAAATTAATACAATACCTTTAATTTTAGTTTCACTGCAAAAATACTGGTTTTGGGATTTCAGGTGAACAACACTAATTGCAAATAGTGTTTTATTTGTTTTAAATTAATCTTACTATGTTGCAGCCGGTAGTCACTGATGGCAAAAAACTACAATCTTGATAAGGTATAGAAACCAATGGGTTAATGCTTATCAAACAAAATACCTCTTTATGCCTGTGGTGGCCATTCTGTGAGATATAGTATTTGTTATTGGGTAGCATGCTCAAGTAGTTGCCAAACTGCCTAAGTTAAAAAAAAAAAACAAAACAATTTTTTTCTTTTTTAACTTTTAATTAAGGAACTTCAGTACTTGAGAGAGCATTATAAATGAATAGCTTCACAATATAATTTCTCCTGGACATTTTAATGGGTCCACATACTTCACAAAGTTCATTCTAGCCCTTTAATCTTGTCTAAGTTTATACTTTTGCTCATTCATAAATGAGGTCCTATATACTAGATGTTATTTGAAATTATGAAATTATGAAATATTTTCCACTAATGTGAGTGGGCATCTTCAATTCAGTTTCTAGCTTTGTTTCTGTTGCTAATACTGTATTCAAACTTTTTAATAAAAAATATTAATTTTCTCCATACAATCCTTAGGAATAAGTTTTTCTCTTTCGTTTAAAAGGATACAGTATTTTAACACCTAATTTAATGTCTTCTCCACCACTTTCAGTCCTGTGAGAACTCAATTCTCATTCTTGGTCTAAGAAACAGTCACAAAAGTATCATTGCATCAACATTTGTCAACAGAGTGAAACATTTTATGAACTGTGAAGAGCTGTCATCTTATTCTGAGCAATGTACAACGAGGTGCATTGGGGGAAGTTCAAGAAAGTTCTGATTTACTAAATCTACTAATTTGAGTATATCTTAAAATGCCAAAATATTATGGGAAGATTGTTCCCATGGGTGGTAGATTTGATCTGAAAGCTTAACTGGTTGTGGTTGCTGGGAAGAAAGTACGGGGAATATTGGAAGACCATGTTTATCAGCTGAATCATGGGCACTAGGGATTGGCTGAGAACATTTCAGTAGAGTGAAGCAATTGTTATGGAATGAGCATTGGCTAGCAGTATTGATGGCTTCAGTTATGTTGAAGCAATTGCAATCATCTTGATTCCTGATTCCCTCTCTTTGGCGTCTAGATTTTCAAGGAAATGAGTTATAATAAATAAGTACCTGACAGCCATTTTTCTTCCCTTGGGATGATAAGTACCTTTCTTTGGATAGGAGAAACACACAGTGTTCTCAGAAGAACACTGCATATGTTCCCAGTTTAGGAAATAGTGCAAACTCAATATACAAATTGTGAAATTTCAAAAGCACAAAGAAGAAAATTGTAATAATTCTCAAACTAGAAAGTAATCATTAATTTTGTATATATTCCTTTCAGTTATTTTTGTCTATATCTCCTTCAGTTATTTGTCTTCTAAACTATTAAGAATCATAGAGTGCTCTCTTTTGTCACTTCAAATGCAATATAAGTATAAGTGTTTCCTTCATTTATATTTAGATACCTTTAAAGTATGTTTTGGGTACAGAATATATTTAATGACCTTATGATCCTGGACTGTAATTTACTAAATACGTCTTTGTATTGCTCACTGTGATTTTTTGTGATAGTTTTCTCCCTCTTACAAACACTAAGTGGTAATTCTAAAATACAAGTACATTTTCCCATCTTGTGATGTCATAAAATTGGAAAAAAATGATGCAGGATGGATTAGGGAAAGAAATTTTGTTTGTCAACAGTAAAGTTGAATGACTAAAAACTGCTTAGCACTTAAACCAAACAGCTACTAAGAGCAAATCTTTTAACACACCACATAGGAAGTTTAGTCTCTCCATGGTGCTTTGTCCAGAGAATGTTTAGGAATTGGAGAAGGTAAATAACTGTGTTCCTTACTTGCGATCTCCATGTAAGTGCTGTGTAATGTCTTTCTATGGAATTCCATTAGGCAGAAGCGCTGCTGTTCTTCATTTATGCATATTCATGTTTTTATTTAAACTACTCTTTACAAATGATTCTTTTGTAGTTACAATATGAATCCCATCCAATATTTATAGTGTAAAGAAACAATGGGCATTTGTGTATTCTTTGTTCAATATATTGTTCATATTGAATTCTCCATAGAGAGCAACAAGAAAACAATACAAATCCATCAATATTAAATACCAAATCTTAATCACAAATGAGTTGTAATTGGATTCAATTGCAAATGGGATTTTTCCCCTTCACTCACAGTACAATTAAAACTTACAGATTTTTTTTCATTAGAAAATAAATTCAGCTGCTTAGTTCTAAAAATGTACTGTGACAAGAGCAAGGGCACATTATCTCTGCTTGCATCGCTTCTCAGTAGCAGAACATCCTAGCGTCCAATCCATGGGTATTAGTCATCTCTTCTACAGGGCTAGGCGGTCTGTAACATAAGGTGGAATGCAAGACACTGTGAGGGTTAGCGCCTTAAACTGTTTTAGAGTTCAGCTCCTCAGGGACTGTGCTATCTTCATTTCAAGTATAACATGTGCTAACAATTGTTAAGATTAAACCAAGAGCACATTTTTTTGCAATATTTTCCTTGTTTTAATCTAATGTTCACTTATGGCTTTTAAATTTCTTTTCATTTTTCTTGAGAATTTCATACCGCTATACAATGAAATATTATCATATTAATTTCTTTCATCCTTCCTTCTGTAACTTCCTCTTATGGTGTTTTGTTTTTGCTGGGATATTAAAATATGGACTGCCTTCATGTGCACTCATAAAGAAAACAAAGAAAAACTGTGACCAAGACTTAAAATATTGACCAGAATCCGTGGCTCAGACACTCCAGTTGAAAACAGACCAGAAAGACACACAGGAGTAGAGTTTGGCAGAAGTGATACAAATTTCTCCATTTCTGGTAAGAAAAGGTCTCATTTCACTCTCCTGAGACATCTTGTCTAGACATTCATAAATATCCTAAAAGTGATCAACTACTTAGAAATATGTCTGAGAAGGCATTTTACCAAAATTTTGGATGACCAAGGAATTAGCACATTTATATTGGGATGGGCTACCCCTTTCATTCAAGGTCCTATTCCCAAGTGTGTGTCTGTAGGCTGGTATGTTTACAGTTCCTATCTGCAACTGCAGCTTTCAATTCTTGTCCTGTAAATTCTGTCTCCCCGTGTCTTTCTCGTGAAATTCAGATTCTGAAAAGAGATTAAGTCTTGGACTCTGTGAAAGGTTACACTCCCATAGATGATCACAAATACAGAGAAGAATGGCACATGTCTATATGCAAATGTACTTGTGCACAGATTCCAGAACTGTACCATTTTATTTCTTCTTTAATTCTTCTTTAAATATTATAAATCAGATTGTGTTCTATCACAAAGAGTTTAATAGGAAAAGTTGAGCTGTGGTATTGAATGTACATGGAGAAGGTCTGCTCTGAAGGGTACTGGGAAGGGCTCTAAGTCCATTTTTGATGTTTTAAAAACATTATCTTCAATTAAAATGTTTCTTGTTTTTAAAAATAATATTATGATATTTAAGAATAATACTCAGTTGTTGGTGGTATGTTTGAAGCAATCATCTGGAACCTTTATGAAAACTGTGGTCTTACTGAACCCCAAAAGAAGAAAGATCCTAACCTTTTAAAAAGAAAGAGAAAAACTCATCTTTTCCTATAATGATATTCTTGATTCCTAATTCTAAATAGACTTTATGTCTATATATCATATTATTCTCCTTTGCCCCTTGCTTCCTCTTATCTTTACTATATCCACCCTCTACCTAAATCCACTACAAAGGAACAACCAGTCTGGAGTAGTCAGTTAAAATTATAGAGAATTACTTGAAGTACTTGGCTACAAGCCTTGAAACTCCTTTGCCTATACATCAGCAAGAATCCAACTCTAGCTGAAAAGAAACCTGCCCTGGATGTCCAGTGATTAGACCAGGATTGAACACATCCTAATTACGAGATTTGTAGTAACTACTGACATACAGTACATAGTGAAGGTTCATATTATACACACATATTGTTCAAACCATGTGGCTGCCTTTAGGTGGAGAATATATCCAGTGATATAGATATACATATAACTCATTTGCATATAGAACCCTCCTGGACTTTCCATGCTTCTACACACTCAGGAACAATAAGTTTATGTGTATTCAACCCAGTTTTGGTTGATTCCATTTGGCTGATGACCACACAATTTGTGGTGATCTGTTGTAGACCCAGATAGTTTGTTGATGTCTGCCTTAAGGAATTAGAAACTGTGGTCTAGATAATGAACATATGATAGTCTTAGTAAAACACAGTCTGGGTTTATATAATGCAGATATATCCAAGAGGAGATAAAGATCTGGCTGAATCAGATAAAAGAGGAAGGACTCAGACTGCCCTGGTTATTGTTGAAGAGGCACACTAGAAAATCTGGGGAGTGATGTTGTGATTTGATTCAACTATATATAGATTATAGGGGACTACAATAGATTTAGCTTCAAAACAGGCACAGTGTTAACTTTCTTTGTCTTTTGGCCCATTCAAATTGAAGAAACCCATACTGAAATCTTTCCAGGGAAGAGAAACAGAGGATTGCTAACTCAAGAAAAAACACTGAACACAATTCACCGCAGTGCAGGTCTAAATTGTGTTTGCCTTCTTCATATGCCAATCTTAGAAGAGAGTGGTGCTTATTGAAAAGGGCAGGAGCTAATGTGCTGGATGGTTCCTGGGTGAATTCATCTGCTGAAACTTATTCTGTAGCCTCATCTGCCACATGGTAACTGTTGCCACCCTGGCAATAAATCCCCAGGGACAGAGGATGAAAAACTCAGGGGGGTCTGGCAAAGTCTGGAAACAGAAATAGACCATCTGCCTCATGGAGAAATTGACAGGAGACTCAGAACAGATGCATGTACCTCTCCACCAGAAGGCAGATGGATAAGGAGAGAAAATAGGACCCAAAGCTGGTCTTGGAGGTATATAAGTAAACGATAGGAGAGAAGGCTGGCATCTAAAGGACCAAGTACAAGTTCATTAGTCCAAGCCTCAGAGCCTTCTGCAGTATGACTTCACTCTGGTTTTCACTCTGGTTTTTACTACTCTTTCTATAGATATTCGTTCAGCTGCAGTTACTGGTACAGCTTCATCTAGATATGACTTTTACATCCTGAACATCCATGCCTCTTCGGGGAATGCATATTGAATTCACTCTGTAATGATCTTTTTTTTTTTGGTAAAATCATCTATAATATAGCTTATGTGTAATCATTCCTTCATTAATATTCATTACAGATTATTTTTACTTTCTAATGTCACAATGACACAAAATTGATTTTGGCATAAGAATTCAGATATTTCCCCATTGGAATTCCAGGGTCTAACTAAATCTTAATTTTGTAATTCACTTATTTTGCTTATTTATTGTTGTTTTTTAGCAAGAGTCTCACTTGTTAGCCCAGGATGGCTTCTAACTCAAAATCTCAGTGCCTCAGTCAACAATGTATCCAGTTTCTAATTCGGCATTTCTCTTCAAGGATATACAACAGCTATGTTCAGATCTTGAACATGTTATATGTTCTACATCACATAACTTTGACACAAGACTGAGTATTGGAGAGGGAAAGCATTAGCCTCAGAAGGATGGAGGATTCAGA
>CABHPH010157478.1:0-42146 GCA_902168325.1 Peromyscus nudipes | reverse complement strand
GTGTGTATGGATTACTGCCTCACGGTGTGTATGGATCATTGCTTCACGGTGTGTATGGATCACTGCTTCACAGTGTGTATGGATTACTGCTTTTATTGCTGTTACAAAAGATCTGATGAAAAGCAACTTAGGGCGAGAGATTTGTGTAGACTTAGGGTCTGAGAATATGTAAGCCCATCATTGCTGATACACCATGGCAGTAGGAGCAGCTCACAGCTCTGGGGGCAGGAGTGTGAGGCTGTTTGTTCACATCTCTGTAGGCCAGGCCGCAGAGGGCACAAAACAGAATCTGGCTTATAAAACCCACCCAGTGACCCATTTCTTCCAGCTAGACCCCACCACCCTAAAGTTCTGCAGCCTCCCAAGACTACACTACCAGTGGCAAGTCAAGATTTGACATAAGAGCATGTAGGAACATTTGTATCGACACTATAGCAATGCCTTTAATGAAACAGTGTGGTAATTACATCCTTCTTTATTTTCAGATAGCATATTAAAGAACATTTAGTGATGAGCTGTGTTGGATTTAGGATGGCTTATTTGGAGGCATAAATAGGAAGATTATTGATTATATAAAATTGTCCTGACTTAAGCAATACTAATGCTTAATTGTAGACAGTGATTTAATGTTGTGATATCCATGGAGGGAAATTCTTTTTTTTTATTCTTTGAGTCTTCCACACCATGCATCTCCATCCCACTCATTTCCCCGTCCCTTTGTATCTGCCCTCTGCCCTTGCAATCTCCTCCACAAAATAAAATAAAATAAAACTTAAGAGATACAAAAAAAGAGAAGGAAAAATCAGTCTTGTCATGGAAACTGCAGTGTGACACAGTGAGTCACACAGTAAACCCTTTTGTCCATCTGTCATTCCTTTCAGATGTTCACTGCAAAGAGTCATTGGTCTGGTTGAAGGCCTCTGGTTCCTGCTACACTGTGGATGCTGGGCCCTCCCTAGATCTCTCCTCTTGGTTATCCTACTGTTGCCCTGTGTCGTGGATATCCTGAAGCTTTGGGTCTTCAGCCCAACCTTTTCACATGTTTCAGCAAATCACAGATAGTGTGGATGTTGGGGTGGCCAACACATAACCCTGGTTCTGGACCTGCGTATTTGCAGGGTTGGTCAGTCTACCAACTCTCTCCTGTCCTTGCCACCAGGGTGAGCTCTCTGCATTGCCCTGGCTAGTTCACCCCTTGCAGTGAAGAGCAAGGGCTGGAGCCAGTTCCTCTGCCTTTCTGTCCTCAGGGTCAGTTCTCCCACACCTAGACCCTCATGGCCAGCTCTGTTGTGTTGTCCAGGCATGGTGTAGGGGCCACTCTCCAGATGGAGTGTTGCAGCAGATGAAGGGCAGGGACAACTCTCCTGTTCTTATGACCACAGAGCCAGCTCTCCCACCTGCCTCAGGCATTGATGGACAGGGTTGTGGGGGAGGGCATCTCTCCCACACCTGTGCCGCCACGTGATAGATGAGTAATGGGGACAACTCTTCCATGCTCACAACTTTAGGGCTGGCTCGCCCACACCTCCGCCAGTGGGGTTGGCTCTATTGTGCTGGCCAGGTAAGATGCAGGGCCTACTCTCCAAAGTGTGGCAGCTGGTGGCAGTCAGGGGAGCTCTCCTGTTCTTGTGACCTCAGGGCCAACCATGAAGTGAAGTTCTATGCAGCCATCAAGAATGATATATATACCATTTATTAACATAAAATGGAATGCAGGTGTTTAGTTATTGGATAATAGGTTCTTAACTGTATATGTATTATGATCTTGTCTTTTATTGTGTTTATATGAATGGAAAATGGCCTGAGGGCTTTAAGAGTACAACTGGTAATTTATAACTGTTCCAAATCTTTTGGGTAGATTGGATTAAGGTGGTTTTATGGTATTATTTTGTATTTATTGATATTTTAATTGTTATATACAAAACATCATTATTCTATAGTCAGATTAAGCAACTGTTTAAAATATTCAACTATTAAATGATGATAACTGGATTCCAAATTACTATTTAACAAGTCCTGGTAGATGTGCTTATCTCTTGTGAATTAATTCCCGTGGCCCTTCTGCCATCTGAACGGGGCAGCTGTTCCACAGTGCTGTATGTAGAGAGCATTCAGGCTGCAGCTTCAGTCTGCACAGCCTACGACCAGAACCTAAAGAATCTATATGTGCATTCCATCCCGTGCTCTGTCATCAGTGTGCACCTGATCTGTAAAATGCCCTGGGGTCACCCATCCACAGACAAGGCGGCCTCTACAACCTCCCTCAACCAGTTATTCTCTACCTGTCCTGCCCTGAGAATTCAAAGGCGTTTCTCTGTGCTGAGCTGAAGGAATCCTAAAAGTGCTTAGGATCCTCTAAAGGCTGGAGATGAGATGATGATGGTAAAGAAAATACCTTTGCTCTTCTCTGCTGCATTATCTCATTAAGTTTGTTCCTTAATAAACAGAATAGCTTAATGACTAATGTATGTAAATTTAAGAATCTTAACATCCGGTTCCTGTTCTTCATGACCAGTTTGTGGTATTTGTGGGTTTGAAAATCCCCACAGATTATAAACACAATTTTATTTTTAAAGGAGTTGGGTTTTTGCATGCCAAATCTAAATGTTTTTCCTTCCAATGTTTTTTTTAGTTTAAATCAGTTCTGGTCTGTGACCTTGATGGTACTGTCTTTATCCAGTTTAGCTTGAAGTCTTACAATTTTCAACCATCTACATAACACAATTTATTTCAATAACATATTATGCATATAAAATTTTGTTTCTAAGAGTATTTTGTATAGAACATAGGCAACAAGAGATTGAATTTATAGTGAAGATGTAGCTTTGGACTATGCTGTTTCAGCTCTCTCTTACCTAAAGTATCTGTGTCATAATCTGCATGTACCCCTGTGGATGGTAATCTCCCTACAAGCACTTGAAGGAAGCAGGAAGGTGCAGTTATTAGTATCATCACTATCATTTTTCATGTGATTATGTCTTTTTGTCATCACAAACACATTAGAGTTTGATAGTAGAATTCATATGGAATGAAAGTATGTAATTAAAGAAAACAAAATTTAAATGATACAGAGAAGTGTGTTAATAAAATGAATACATTAAGATAGGAAAGGAATTGTCTTTGTTAAAATGTTTTATTGCAATTTGGAACTCCTGGACTAGTACATTCCAGTTAATTCAGTTGTAATTTATCTTTATTAATGCCTCTGTTAGATTTTTTTCTCAATATAGAAGCTAGTTAGAAAGTTAACGCATAAATATTTCTAAAGACTTGTAGTTAAGAACTCTGTAGTGATTTAAATGCACACTACAAGAAATGGGGAGGAGGAGAGGGGAACAGTATTCCTGAAGGCTAGCTGACCCATGCTAAATGAGACTGTCCATGGGGGAGTCTAGCATTTCCTCCATGCTTCTCAGTGGTTCTTGTGAGGCAGAAGAGCGTCCTGCCCTGAGTCGCTCATCCGAGAACTGTGTTGGTTTGTCTGACAATCCGCCATTTTTATCTCCTGCTGTATTTATTTTCCAGATTAATGTCATTCGTGGAGAATTGGTGATCAAATGTAGACATTGAATTTACTCAATACACAAAAATTGTACTTGGATTTACGTTCCTATTTTCTGGCTTGTTTAGCATTTTGTAGATCTCAAATTGAACTATAAGTGAATGAATTTTGCTACTTTACATTGAATTCCCAAGATATGCCTATTCAGCAATGAGCAGTAAATGGTTCAACATGAGCTGCTCCTTGTGTAAACATACAAAAGGCTTGCCCCAGACTAAATCAATTTAAAAAGGAAAACATTAAAGCTATGTTTCCTGTTATACACTTAAAGTCATCTTTGGTTCCTTATGATTACATTATTGACCAACTATTGCAGATTTGAGTTTATCCTCCTACACCACCTGCTGAATGGATCAAATGGTATGGGAGGAGAATTTCAGAAGGCCAAAGCAATTACAATTATAACTCCTATGAGGTAGCCGATAAAGCAGCCTTCTGTGTTAAGGGTAAGGAAGTTATGAGAATTGTACTTCTCCCTCTTTCCAGATTCACTGCTCACTTTCAAAGGCAGCAGTAAGGACAGAACAAAGTTGGTAGAACTTTTTAGAAGCATATGCATTTGAGACAAGAAAATCTGATTATGTTTTCCATAGCAAATTTGTCTAGAAAATACTTAATTGAGAAAGGAAACAATACTATGAGGCTTTTTGCTGTAAGGTATTTACATCATATTCTTAAGAAGGGTGTTTAGACATTCTAGTCCTTACTGATTTACTACTAGTAGTATATTTTCTTTGTAAAGGATTGAAAATATATTGTTGAGATAGTGTAAGATGAGTTGGACTTGTATTTTATAAGTCTAAAAATATCATCTGTGCCGGTTGGTGGTGGCACACGCCTTTAATCCCAGCACTCGGGAGGCAGAGCCAGGTGAATCTCTGTGAGTTTGAGGCCAGCCTGGGCTACAGAGTGAGATCCAGGACAGGCACCAAAACTACACAAAGAAACCCTGTCTCTGAGAAACCAAAAAAAAAAAAAAAAAAAAAAAAAAAAGCATCTACATTAAGTTTATTACAGAAAAAGTAAACCAAACTCAGTTTTTATAGTTACTAGTTCCTTAAAACATAATCTTTATAGTGTTATACTTTTGTAGTTTCTAATATATATATGAAATTTTTACTTGAGATAGTAAATCGGAAATATGTTTATGTGTCCTGATTTTGATATCTTAGGTGCTAAGATATTTAAGAAATTATTGAAGAAACTGTTTTACAAAAATACACATTTTTTAATTGGTCTAAATTGTCCATAATAAACTTTTTCTTAGCCTTTGGAGTACAAAATTTGTTATGCTAACCAGCATGCTATTACAGTGGTTTTAGGCTAATGGAAATGTGGTTTGAATTCATTAAGGACCAGTGTTTTCTCTGTTGTGTTGGTAGTTTGTTTGTAGTTTGGTTTTGATTTTCCAAATTCTAGTGCACATTAATATGGCTGCATCCCTTTGTGTCAGACTCTAGTCCTTCACTTCTATCCAATAGTTTACATGATTTGAGGACAGTTAAAATAGGATGACTTCTTTCCCTTCATACCTACTAAAGATTGCATGATGTGACAACCTCTGCACACATGTACACGTGTGTATGTATAGGTTCTCGGTAATCATAATTAACCAGAAACCAAGGCTTTCTCTGGATAGCCTGTGTTGTGGAACAATCTTTCCGTACACTGTGAATATGTATTACTCTCATTGGTTAGTAAAGAGCTGACTGGCCAATAGCTAGGCAGGAAAAGTTGGGCGGCACTTGCAGACAAAAAGAGAGTGGAGTCACCTGGAGGGTGGATTGTAAGATGAACATGCTGTGCTGAACAAATGTACTGCCATGTGGTAGAGCATAGATAAGAAATATGGGTTAATTTTAGTTGTAAGAGCTAGTTAGTAACAAGCCTAAGCTATTGGCTGGGCATTTATAATTAATATCAAGTCTCTGTGTGGTTATTTGGGAGCTGGCCAGTAGTCCCGACTAAAAACTCCACCTACAGCTATGGCATACCATCATTTCTGTATTCTATTAGACAAGGTAAAATGACCATTGTGTGAAGTAAGCCCACCTTTTAGGCCAAGCCTCTTTATTCTCTACAGCTTCTTTGTCTCCTGTAAACTTTACCAATTAAGAAGTGGGTGGAACTCATTTGGTGCTTGATGCTCCTCTTGCCTATGGCCTTCCTTCTTTCCTGCCCGTTCTCCACAGTAGCTTTTCAGAGCCTTCTTATGTTTGCTAGATCTGCTGTTGCCATACCTTTGGACCTTTGTTTGCCCTGTGTGAAATACTTAATTGTATGAGAAGATGAGGCTCTTTAGCACTTCAGACCTAGATATTTCCTTTCTCTTTCCTGGGCTACCCAAGTCTGCTAGGAGGTCCTTGTGTGTTTCCAGCTGTGTTGTGCTCAATCTTTTTATCTTTTCTCTCATTGCTTCTAAATCCCCACTAGATGTGAGGGATTGGGTAATAGCAGAAACCCTGCCAGCAGCCTGGGACTACCACAAAACATGAGATACAGTGCCCAGTAACTATCCCTTCAGGAACAAATGTAACATTGCTCCTTTGAGAAAATGCTGTGTTGGTAAGATGTGGTTTTCATAGTCCCAAGACTAGAGATGGTGATGGACTTCCCTGCTTGCCCACTCGCTACTTTGTATCAGTAGTGATTGTGTTGTCCAGGTACTGAAATGGACCATTTTCACATACACACACACACACACACACACAGAGAGAGAGAGAGAGAGAGAGAGAGAGAGAGAGAGAGAGAGCGCGAGCGAGAGAGAGAGCGAGAGCGAGCGCGCACTTGTACAAGGAAAATTAGTGTCCTGTTGAGTGGAAAAAGTGAGAGGATGGATGTTACTTAGTACTATGATGGGACGAAAAAGAAATACATTCCAGGAGAGTGATGACCAGGAGAGAGTTTCCTTTTGTTTGTGTTTCCTGCAGAAGTTGGAAGAGCTGACTCTGCAAACCTGTTGTCTGTTTACTCTTCAGCATCATAGCTATGTTGCCCTTTCATTGCAAATACGTTATTTACTCTTTTTATCCTTTTTCCCTTTTTCTAGACATCCATCTATTATAATTTGGCCTTGTTGATCATCTCGTACTATTTCCCTAATTTCTGCTCTCAAATCCCACTCTTTCTTAAGCCTGCTCTGCCATTTTATGTGGAGTTGTTAGTTCTGAGCCTGTCTTGCTCACCAACACATATGTGTAAACAGTGCTGTCTCCACTGTATCCCATGCTGTTAGTGCACAAGAGTGGAGTTGTTTCTTTCTTAATATTTTGACCAAGGAGTAACTGACTTAGAAATGTCTTTTAAATTTCTAAACATAAACAGTTTTGCAGGTTCTCTTCAATAAAGCATTGAAGGTAATTTTATTGGCTCACAGAATACAGTCTGTATGATATTAATTGGTTGAAATGTGTTGAGGCAAGCTTTATGCTTGGTGGGAATCAGTTCTTAGAAATATTGCTGTGTACTTGAGAAACATGTTTTCTAATTGTCAGATACTGTGTTCCATAAATATCTATATCATCAAATGTAGGAATTTGATTTTTCTAATTTTCTATTTCTTTTCCTCCTGCTTATTTTATGACTGAGAGAGAGAGAGGTTGAAGTTTTACACTATAGTGTAGCTATTAAGTAGAGCTGTAATAACTACTTCTAACAGGTGTTTTTCCATTTGCTGACTTTTTTTTTTCTTTTGGTTTTTCGAGACAGGGTTTCTCTGTGTAGCTTTGCACCTTTCCTGGGACTCACTTGGTAGCCCAGGCTGGCCTCGAACTCACAGAGATCCTCCTGGCTCTGCTTCCCGAGTGCTGGGATTAAAGGCGTGCACCACCACCGCCCGGCATTTGCTGACTTTTAATCATTCTATTGTTAAAACTTTAGCTATGTCTCTTGGGCAAGACTATAACTACAGTATGTTAAACTTGTTCTTATGTTTTAGATAGAGTATGAATCAATTATATTTATTGTGATTTTTATTGTTACCAGAAAAATCAGGTTCCCTCTCTGGGATTTTAGGCTTCTTAGAAAGAATTTAAAGATGAGCTCAAATGGGAACTTTCAGAGTTTGAAAAAACAACAGCACAGACAGACAACTGTCAATCTCAGCAGATAGACAACTGTCAATCCCCACAGACAGACAAGCTGTCAATCCCCACAGACAGACAAGCTGTCAATTCCCACAGACAGACAAGCTGTCAGTCCCCGCAGACAGACAACTGTCATTCCCGCAGACAGACAAGCTGTCAATCCCCGCAGACAGACAACTGTCAGTCCCCGCAGACAGACAAGCTGTCAGTCCCAGCAGCTGCGGTCTGAAGATTAATGACAGAGATGAAGAGAACAGTTCATGCTTTTTGAGTTTGGGGCAGAAAACACCACCATGGTTAGCAGTGGAGGTTGCCAAGATGGAACATGGAAGAAGTTAGGGCTTCAGATAAATAATGAGGATCCCAGAGTGTCCGAGAAAGCACGCTTTGGCTTTTGAGCAGTATCTAAAAGAAAAGGCAAAATGACACTTTTCTGAAGTCAGCAAAGTGGTCAGGCTAACAGCCATAGTGGGGGTGGCGCTTCTGGAAGGATAAGTGCATTGTCTGGTTAAGGGGTCATCATCTTGCCACCTCCTTAGCATTATTTTCAGGCGAGTCAGCTTTCCTGGGGTGTGGGCTCTTGGCCAGCGGGTTGCCAGGCCCTGTTGAATTCAGTCTTAAAGAGGATACAGTGTTGTTAGTGTTCTACTCTTGGGATAAAATCAGAATACCATGGCTCTCTTCCCTTGGCTAGAGGTATCTTGTTCTTTTGATTGATCAAGAAGCCTAAGGAGGAGCGGTTGTAATGTTTTCGTTTCTGGTGTTATCAGGGAAGCCAAACATGGGGTCCAAAGCAGGCTGTAAGCAAGGGATCCATCCTCCAAGGCTGCTAATTCTCCTCCTGGCTCCCTAACATGATGTATATATCCCCCCAGTCTGTCTACATCGCCCTGAAGCTCCCTAAGCTGTCTCGGTATCCAAACCCCATTTTAACTATAAGTGGCCTTTGTTCCTTTTTGTTTTGTTCAGTGTGCTATCACTAATGTTGTCCTGTCTGAATTTTAAAATTTAAGTGATTCTATTCTTACTTGTAGTTTTGCATGACTGTTTAAAATTCTTACTCTCTGCTGCATATTAAGGATGTGTGTATTTCTCATCTGCTAGTGTAGTGTTCTTGAAGTCTTTGAGGCTCTGTTTCTGGTTTCTATTTCTGCTCTGTCCCACTCAAAAAACCTGAGCAGCATATGAGAGTTAGCATTTGTATCTTTTTGTGTCTTATTTTACTGGAACCCTCCTCATCTAGGAGAAATTCTTTAAATTTAAGTTCAGTTCAATTCAGGAAAATCTGTTTTTGTCTCCATCTGAGAGCCCTGTCTGCCTTCCTGGGACAAGCCTCTTGAAATTTAAAGTTTTTGTATAATATATGAGTGTCAAATGTCCAAATGCTGGCCATGACCTTGCCTAACAATGCAATGGGGTTTTTAGGAAGGTGTATGATTGGCCCTGGAAAGGGCTTTGAGGAGGGAGAATCTCTAAATTATGCTTGTAGTTTTGTCACACGCTAACTTGGCAGCTTGGCTGTTTTTCAGCCCCTTGGAACTGTTTTTAAAAAATGACCGTAATAGAACCTGAATCAACACGTTAAAATCATATGTGTAGAAGTACTTAGAAAAAGAGGATAGTGCTGTGAAACAATCATTAAACTGGATAATTATGAATATTGTACACCTTTATTAAACAGTGTATGGTAAATTGCTAATACTTTTATGCCTGTGATTAACCTAGTTTCTTAACTAATATCTTTCATGTTGATTGTCAATTTAGGGCAAACATGGTTATAATACTCTATTAGTAAGCAAATAACTCTGGAATATCTGTTTGCTTTTTTCGTTGCTTCTCAGGAGAGCCTTGAACTTAGGAATTCTTCGAGATCCTGGATCAGAAATTGAAGATAGACAGTACCAAATAGACCTGCAGTCCATCAATATTGGTACTGCCCAGTGGGATCAACTCAAACCAGAGAGAGGGAGTGGCGCAGGAGGAGTGCTAACAGAGGGTGAAAGGAATTCCCAGAATCCAGCCCTGGAATGGAATATGGCCAGCAGGTAGGAGAGGCCTGGAAAATGGCCTCCACTTTCTAATCTTGTTCTTAGGGCAGTTAGTGACCTTAACATACCCAATATAAATGCTTTTATATTGTTGCTGCTTTTTGTTATAAACATGAGATCCATTTTGCAGCTATAGCTGGTTTGTTGTTGTTCTTGTAAATAACTCAAAATGATTATTCCTGGACTTCATAGATGATATAAAGCAGGCACACATAAAGAGAGAAAACCCCATTGTTTTAAATTTTGTAGGGAGCTCTCCGTCACTCAGTGAGTTCTTGCTAAGCCAGGCCGTTCCTGTTTCCTCTTCCAGATGGACTGTGCTGTCTTAGCCTGAGGGCCCAGACCTAAGGCTGCTCACCACCTCAGTCTTGGCCTTGACCCCAGGCATCCTCTGCTGCTGCTCCAGGTCCACTGTTGTCCTCTCAGTGCTTCTCTCCCCTCCTCTGGTTCATCCTTGAGCATAATTGGTTTATAACACTGTTAATTATTTTTAAAAGTTTATCGTTACTTCAGTGTTTATCAGTGATGGCACAGAAGAAACACTCTCATTATGCAACAGAAAATGGCTGATGATTTGATGGATTTCCTTTTTCTTGCTGTGGTAATTGGGCTTTTCTAGTTGGTGTCACTAATTTAGTTCATCACACATGTGAGAAAAACATCCAGGATAGGGACAAGGACCTTTGCTTCACACAGCGCTGCAGTTGGTGTTCATTCTGACTCAGTTTGCTGCCATCCTTTCCATTTACGGGCTTTTTACTGCGCCCTGTGTCTCAGCACGCCCCTTCGAGAGCACATCGTGTTTCGTGTTTCTCACATTGGTCATTTTATGGAATTTGAGCTATTAGACTGTAATTATGGTGTCTCTCAGGATCTCAACCTTTCCTCCATAGTCACAGATTTTAATGTTTCTTCCTGTTGCTCTCTACTTAGAAGATCTCTTAATTCTTTCAAATTGACTTTCCTGAAATTCAATACTTATGTGTCACAGAACCAGATGATCTAATTTGCTTTTTTGGCAGATGCCATATAAAACTCTGCCCACTGGAAATTTCACAAAAGACATTAGTGCTCTCTAGACTATTCTAATTTTTTTTAAGATGTAGTAAGACTTGCATTTTATCTGCATTTTCACATGAGGTAAAACTTATGCCAATTTTCTGCTTTCAACTTTATCATTTTTATCATAAGGGAATAATAAGGTTGTACTTATGGAAAATATTAAATTAATTTTAAAGGAAATTTGGAGGTGTGGTTTCTAGTCAAACATAAACACAGTGATCTGTTATTTCATAAAATGAAAACTAAAGCTGCAGAGAGTTGCTGGGAACATCTGTGCCGTCAGAAGCATGGTTCTCGGGTGTTTTCTAGTTTCATCTTCCGTCAGTACTGCTTCCTTTACCTCACTGTCAGTTGTGGGTGACAAACAGAAATAACTGATCGAAGGTGACAATGTATGAAGTAGAATTAAAACAGGCCAGACGCCGGCCAAGTTCTAGAAGTGTTCTTTCCATCGAGTGTCCAAGCTAGTTCCTCATTTGTCTGGTAAGGCTGATAATGATCGCTCCTTCTTACAGGGTTGTTTTGAGGAAGCATTAGGTTTCAAATACAAAAACTATTGAGTAGACAAAGAGTGCTTTAATATACATATTATTATCCATAAACTCCAATGGATCTTCAAGCTTATAGCAAAAAGAGTTAAGAGATGATGACCATGGCTCACACCTATAATGCCAGCACTTGGGAGGCAGAGGCAGGAGGATCACTGCAAACTCAAGGCCAGGCTGCTCTACAAAGGAAATTCCAAGCAAGTCAGAACTACAAAGGGAGACTGTGCTGGGGGATAGGGGAGACACAGAATTTACTGGTGAATCTAATGAGATTGGAAAGATGGCCGATGTCAAATGGAACATACAGTGTATTAAAAATAGGAAACAAAAATTATTACAAAAGTAGTAAGTTCATTGATGGTAACAAAAGAGATATAAAACTGTAAGAACAGATAGAATTACAAACAGAAAACATAGTTCATTGAAAGGCCTAGGATGACACTGATGATAAATTGCTTAAGTCTGTCTGAATTTCTCAGAAGTTGTTTTTTCTGACAGTGTTTTGAGATCTTACAGAACTGAAGGAGCTGACTATGAAGTCCTCAAATAGGCACTGTCGATCAAAACAAGGGTGAAAGTTTGTTGTGCTGTTTATAGGACAGAGTTAAACACATTATCCTTGAAAAATATCAAGTGACTAATAATTTTCTTTTTTAAACTCTTTGACTAACAATTCTTTGTCTTATCTTTTTAGCATTCGGCAACATCAAGAAAGGAGAGCAATTTTAACCCCTATCTTGACAGATTTTTCTGTCCGAATAACTGGAGCACCTGCCATCACTTTCACCAAAATAATCTCCCCAGAAAATCTGCATACAGAGGTTAGAGCATAATATAGACTTCAATTTATCCTAAGTAATGGAGTGACTTCTCTGTATGTTGTACAGTTTCACTGCGTCAGCCTATCTTACACCAGAGTAGCTAATTAACAATGAGAATCCACATCCAAACTAATTAGTGCTGAGTACCTTCTGCTGCCCATCGTAACCCGTCAGCTGCTCTTCATAACTGGATTTTACAGGGAGAAACCTGAGGCGCAGCTGCCATTGACAGCTGGTCTGAAGGAATAATTCTGTGGTGTTTGTGTTTACTAAGTGAGCATTTGAGGTCCATGAAGTAGGCTAGGAACTGCAGTAAGTTCAGGTAACCATGCCTCTATCAGCTTGTAATCCATCGTTAGGTGAAAACAGTTGTGTATATTAATTTAAAATTATAGAACCTTAGATTCCTTTTCTAACTTTTTGGAAAGTAATTTTTTATAAACTCCTTTGAGGTTTATAATATTCTAGTTTGGTTTCTTTTTAAATTAATTAAATTTTTATTTAATTTTTTCATATAATAAATTTTAATCATTTTCTGTGCTCTCCCCAACTCATTCCAGATCCTCCCTTAGCTCTCTGTCTACCCAATTCATGATCCGTCTGTCTGTCTGTCCATCCATGTCCCCCCTCCCTCCCTGTTTCTCTTTCTCTCAAGAATTAAATAGAGGCTGGGCATAATGGCACACCCCTTTAGTCCCAGCACTTGGGAGGCAGAGGCAGGCGGATCTCTGTGAGTTCGAGGCCAGCCTGGTCTATAGAGTGAGTTCCAGGACAGCCAGGGATACACGGAGAAACCCTGTCTCGAAAAAAACTACAAACCAGACCCAATGTTTAATTTTTGTGAACCAAATATAAACAGGAAGTTAAACAGTTCTGTGATGTGTTCGAGACAGAGAAACAGTCTCAAAAACAAAAATAACAAAAAAGAAGCAAACTAAAAAAACCACCAATAGACAAAAAATAACAAACAGAAAGCCACACACACACACACGCACGCACGCACGCACGCACGCACGCACGCACACATGACGAGAAGGGAGGAGGAACAGTGGGCGGTATGTAAAATGAAAAGAAAACTTTAAATAAACAAGTAAACCTTAAAAAAAAATGAAGTCCATTTTGTTTTGGCCAACTACTCCTGGGTGTGGAGCTTGCCCTAGCCTGTGACTCTTCCACTGGGTGACGCTCCACTGGAGAACACCCCTTTCCCTTTCCCTACAGGAATCAGGTGAACATAGCTTTTTGGTTAAGGGCAGGACCGTGTCTACTTCCCGGTCTCTGTGCTGGGATTCCTTCTGGTTTGAGCTTATGCAGGTCCTGTGGGTGCTGTCACAGGCTCTGTGTCCTGTGAGAGTCAGTCCTGTTGTGTTGGAAGATCCACCACCTCTGGCTCTTGCAGTCTTCCTGCCTCTTCTTCTGTATAGAGAGGTTTGATTCAGCCATTCTGTTTGGTGCTGAGATCTCCAAAGTCTTTGACTCTCTTTACAGTGTCTAGTTGTGCGTACCTGTGTTAATTACCATCTTGAAGAAGCTCCTCTGAGGAGGGTAGAGTGCTACTGTGACGGAGTCCCACTTCATTATTGCAGCTGTGGGTTCTTGGTAGAGTGGTTATGGGTGGAGTCACAAAAGAATGGAGATGGTCTGGAAGGAAAGGCTGAAAGAGGAAGAACTATGGGCCCTAGGACTACACCAGGAGGCTAAGTTCCTATGGGATGGAGGTTGACCGGGAAGAGGAGCTAGTTTGGTTTCTTTAGAGCCCCCAAAGGTGTATAAGGACTACGTCTCACGGTTGGTTTCTTAGTAACACAGCTGGCTTAGACATTGCACAATATCTTAGGAGATGCTTTTCTCCCAAACTGTCATTGCTATGAAAATATGAACAAAGATTCACACATTTGAACACATTAGAGAACTGGTTAACCTCCTGTTTATATTTGGTTCACAAAAATTAAATATTGCGTCTGGTTTGTACCTTCCTCATAGAGGAAGCCATGAGATTGGCCCCCAAAACTACCATCAAAATAAAAGAAGAGCAAAGAACCAACAAGAAGAAACAAAAGAAAATGGACAAGAAACAAAACAAAACAAAACACAGATCACTTTGAAATAAGAACTTTTTTCCTGGAAATAATTCCTCTCTTGTAGTCTTAAGAACTTACTCTCACAAAGTTAAGAAATGAAAATAAAAATATATAAAAATGTAAATACAATTCTATCCCAGCTTAATTAACTGATAATTTGATTTGAAGGCCTTAGTAGTAATTCCTCCTTCCCAGGGGATGGGACTGGAAGGTAGCAGGACCAGAGCTTTGTGCTTGGCTGGCGTTGGGAGCGTTGGAGGCCTTAGCTGCAGCGCTCACTTACCTTCCTCCTCTCAGCTCCTGTACTTTCCTTAGTTGTTCCATATAATTACCCAGGTCACCTTCCGATTGTCTGCAGTCATTACAGGACGGATGAGAGTGGAAAGTATTCTTACCATTATGTTACTAAGCTACTCATCCTGCCCACTAGGACAGGATCGCTCATCCTCTAGTTAAAGTCATGTGTCACTAACACAGCTTCACTTCCGTAGAAATCTTTGTTCCTTTAAGACATGTTACAGTGACAAGACAATTTTTTAAAAGGTGCTCTAAATTACTGTCCTTTCTTTTTCATCATGGCTTGAGTAAGAAAATAAGAATTCAAGTGTAATAAACTAATACAGGAAATTTGTGAAGGAAAGGTTATTTAACAAAAAAAAAAAAAATCATGCCAAACATGCTGTTCTTTATGACTTTATTTAAAGCCGCTCCAAACTGTCTGGTGTGTATTTGAACCAACATAGTGTCCTTAAGTCTATTCTTTGCATAACACTAGCGAGGAGATCTGCTGGACATTTGCAGACATTTGAACACTGTCCACATGTGCCTCATGACAAGAGGCAGGACTTGTGCTCATTAACTGAAGCTTCTGGATTGTTTTTGTTTTGTTTGCCTCCTCTGAGTGGCTTCTAATGATAAATGTTCCAGGGACAAGTTATGAAGAACAGCACCAATTAAGTGGTGGTCATCTACCTAGTGCTGCCAAGGTTTTAGCAGTTTAAAGAAGAGAAGTTAGTATAGCTGTCTTGGATTCGGCCCTTTTCTTTGTTATAAATCATTTCCTATGGTCTTTGGCGAATGTTCATCCTGTGGTGTTTCTAATTTTAACTGCTTACCTTTAGTGGCCTGTTTCATCTGTCTGCTCCAAGAGTGGGTTGGCCTTCAAGGCAACTATAATCTTGGCAGTGTTCTTAAGGTCCCAGCACTCTGCTGTAGAGCTTACTATGTAAAAGATTCTCGGTAGCTGTTTGTACATTTGAATTGATGAACAAGATCTTACTACAAAATTGCACCATTAATTACATATAAAACAATGACAGTAGTTTGAAGTGTGGGGAAAAAATAAATGGACATGAAAAGGTAAAAAAAAAATTCCCATGGTTTCCCGACTTATGTGTATAGCACACAGCCCAACAGACAGTACAGCCTTATAAGTACTTGTTAAATTGATCCATTAAACTATGTTAGTGGCTGTGCTTGTTAGTTTTGCTTTTCTCATTAATATGTATACTTGAGTCCCTAGAGAGTTAGAAAGTAATAAGCATCCAATAACAATGATAAGTTATTTGTGGACTATCATTTTACATTTTTCAATTAAACCTATTTTCCCCCTTTTTAGGAGATTTTAGTGTGTGGCCATTCCTTGGAAGTGAACATAACCACAAACCTGGACTTCTTCCTAAGTGTGGCTCAAGTTCAGCTCTTACATCAGTTAATAGTAGCAAATATGACTGTATTGGAGCCATCAAACAAGGCCACAGAGGTAACTGTTACCTGGTGTTAATTCTACTTTCTTCATTTTTGCCAACTTTACAAAGGAAAACTTAATTAACTAAATGCTTTCTGTTAACTAGCCTGCATTAACTTTTTTCAAAATATGGTCATAAATGATTTTAGATTGATGGTTTTTTATATATATTTTTAATTTGTTTAGTCTCTTTTCCTTGTCAACAAATTACTGTGGACTGACGTCAGAAAATCTTTTGTTAATATGTGAGAAACCTGGTGCAATTTTTATATACTCAGATATATTCTGGGAGGGAGCTCTTTTATGTGAACTTTGTAAGCATTCTACAGGAGTATCTTCCAAGAAATAATACCTAAAGCATTCCCTTTGTTTGCTTGGTGATGAATGGCCATGATCATAGGCTGAACGCCTGCTTAGAATTTCAGTTTTGTTCTCGTGTTGATTCATTGGAAGCCTAAAAATGCCTTCCCTAGAGTAAAATGCTCACAGAAGAGTTAGAGTGCCTCGTTAGATGTGCCCAGAAAGCGTGTCTGTTTCCATGCCTCATTAGTCATATCTGTGCAGGAGAATGGATCCTCCGTGCAAACTCTAAATGTGTGGAAGAGGTGTTGCTTTTCCTCCAGGGAGTGACACAGAATGCGTCTGAAGTGCCCCTTGGTGAAGAAGGTGCATGTAGTCTCATTTTATAGACATTTATTCACAGATCTTCAGGCATATTCTAATAATCTTGAAAGAAAATGCGGTCTTCCCACCCATTATATGGGTGAGGCCTTGGGATCTCAAAGGTGTAACTAAACACGCCTAAAGTAGATCCTGAGTTAAGGAATGCGACATCGCAGAGTTGAAGTTCAGCCTTTCAAATCAGTTCACTTTCTATCTCCCAGAAATTGTGTAATTCTCCTCATGGTCGTTATTTTAAAACAAACAAACAAACAAACGAAAGTTAAGTATGATAAAGCTTATGTTTGTAAATGGAGTTCTCTAGCTTGATCATCTTTTACCTCCTATAATTTATTTAGGAATGACTTTAAATTGACTATAAATCTATATAGTATCCAAAATGTTTCTTCTAGTATATTTAAGAAAATCCATAAAAATATAAGTAATTGACATGAAAATGAGCAAATTAAAAATATTCCCCATTCATTTTCAGTGATGTTTATGAAGCAAGTAATGATGGAGAAGAGAATTTTATATTTCCATGACACTTCTGCCAGTTTCTATTGTTGACTCTCACATCAAAGAAATGTAACTCAGATTATGGGTTTGCTTTGGGAATTCATACAACTTAGCAACACTGTTAAATGGTCATCTACATACTTGTATTGTCTGTTAGTAGTTCAGGAAACAACAGATAAAGGGACACCTAGAATTCATAACCACTGTGATAATAACTCAAGTCATTCCTCAGATACTCATGAAGTAGAAGGCAAGATGGCTGCTTTTAAGATGTTTCTGTGGTTCTCTGTTCCTTCTTGGTCCTCATTTTTGAAAGCACAGGCTCTGTGATCCTTTAAAAAGAGGGAGCTTTATATTATGTGTATTTACAGTTGAAAAAATGAAAGCACAAAGGATAATTTGCTGTTGTCCCCAGCCTTAAAGAAATATTTGTGTGAACATTTCATCTTCTCGAAGAGATCCCAGTGAACGAGGAAGATATGATTCCATTCATGAGTTATTGACAGAAGGCACATTGGATTGTCATGGATAGAAAGATATTTCCTTATGTTAGTATTCTTAACTATTCAAGCTATACTTTGAAAAGGCCAAATGATTATCTTATAAACAACAATACTACAACAATTTTTCTTAATTCCTAATTTGAACTCGATTGTTGATGGACAAGTAGAGGTAGAAATGTTTGTTTAAATGTGTATCCTGACCCAAAGAACTATTATTTCATGTTAGTGACAACTTAATCATAGAAACAAGGAAGTCATTGAGAAAGATACCTGATGTGGACCTACGGCCTCCATCTGTGTATTTGTAGAGGCCTGGCTCTAGAAATGTCTATTTGTCCAGTGATTTTTCACTGTCCCTGCAACATTGCTGCTGATTTGTGGCTCCCAGAATATGCTGTTTCTTCTTTTTAATATTTTCTTGGTTATCTATACATGACAGTCTTAGAAGATATTTAGAAGAAATAAATATTACTCATAACTCCTTCTATAGTATAAAATACTTTTGATCTCATAAATGGCCTAATTATCCAATCATGGCTGTTAGTAACAGTATAATATTTGCCGTCAGTTTCAAGAACTCTTGCAAGAATGTCTGGGGCTGGAGAGATGGCTCAGAGGTTAAGAACACTGGCTGCTCTTCCAGAGGTCCTGAGTTCAATTCCTAGCAACCACATGATGGCTCACAACCATCTACAATGAGATCTGGTGCCCTCTTTTGGCCTGTAGGCATACATGCAGGCAGAACATTGTGCACATAATAAATAAATAAATCTGAAACAAACAACAACAACAACAACAACAAAAAATGAGAATGTCCTTACTCACCTAGCTTACTTCCACAGTCCACCATCCCATATCGTCTTTATATCTCCAGGATTATATGGGGCTGTAAAGTACACCTACAATTGGTATTTCATTTATGTTCTTGGGTCCTGGTTCCCTCTCTTTTATATAAGGGAGAAGCCTTAATAGTAAAGCCAATGTACCATTCTGTTCTCTCCCCTTGATTTCTCCCCAGTAATTAGCTTGTCTGTGATACTGATCGATACAACTGCTTTACCTTTCAAAAGATTCTTTTACTTTATTACAAAATGCTATTGTTGCCCATTAAGCTCAATCATGTAGACGTTGCTATCACTAACGAAAGCATATTATGCACAGGCAGTGGTGGTGCACACCTTCAATCCCAGCACTCGGGAGGCAGAGTCAGGCAGATCTCTCAGTTTGAGGTTAGCCTGGTCTACAGTCAAAGTTCCAGGACAGCCAGGGCTATGCAGAGAAACCCTGTCTCCAAAAACTAAAAGGAAAAAAAAAAAACTAAAAAAAAAGAAAGAATAAAAAAGGAAAGAAAAAAGAAAAGAAAAAAGTCATAATAATTGATCAGAGTAAGTATGGAAGATTGACTAATTACATCTGCCAGTAAATTTCTGGAAGTCATTGCATTAAAGTTAAAATTGTAATTCATGCAGGTATTTTAAGAAATAAACCATTCTTATATCATAATAAAAGAAAACTAATAATTATTATAAATGTCCCTAAAGCGATCAATGTATAGATGTATAGGACATTATAAGAAATACTTCAGCCGGGCGTTGGTGGCACACGCCTTTAATCCCAGCACTCGGGAGGCAGAGGCAGCGGATCTCTGTGAGTTCCAGGCCAGCCTGGGCTACCAAGTGAGCTCCAGGAAAGGCGCAAAGCTACACAGAGAAACCCTGTCTCGAAAAACCAAAAAAAAAAAAAAAAAAAAAAAGAAAAGAAATACTTCAGAAACAGAAAATTCTGCCATTACATTATTTTTACTCCAGTAATGGTTAGAGAAATGTTCATCATAGAGATTTTTTATATATTATTTTAAAGCATTTGAGAGATATTGGCCAATAAGATGGAAGATAACAAACTATCTGTAAAGTGATGAAAAATACATATAAGATACCAAAACTATCTATAACTCAAAGTAACTAATGTGTTTTTCTAGTGCATGGTGTTGTCCCTGAGTAAATAAAATAACACAAACTTAATTAAGAACGTCTTGATGAGGTGTATCAAAGTAGCGCCTGCCCCATTGGCTCTCCCACCTCATCCTAATCACATTTTTGCCACTTTCATCTCTGTAAGCTGCTTCTTTCTGGTTTCCCATCTGATTTCTAAGGGCAAGAATAGACGACCCCCTCTTGACTCCCTGTGGTCTTAGAATAGACGACCCCCTCTTGACTCCCTGTGGTCTTAGAATAGACAACCACCTCTTGACTCCCTGTGGTCTTAGAACAGACGACCACCTCTTGACTCCCTGTGGTCTTAGCTGCTCACTCATTGTAAGTAAGCAAGAGGACATCATTGCTTTTGGACCCTCCACCATCTCAATGTTCCCAAAAACTCCTCTTTGCCAATGTGAAGTGTTTCATTATAAGCATTTCATAAGTCATAAGTCATATTCAATGCAGAGTGAAGTAAGATAGTGTGATCTTCCTTTTATTTTTCATATTTCCTGAAATTAGTTTTAGCAGTTTTTATTTGCTTCATATTTAGAAACACTATTTTTTGAGAACTTCATGCATGAATACTACATCCGCATCACTCCACCCTCCTTCCTCCACCTCCTCTTATTACCCTCCTCCTTCCCCAAATTATGACCCTCCTTCTTATCATAACAGTTGTCATTGTTATGCATTTATTCATAGACACACACACACATGGACAGCCTACTGAGTCTGTTTAGCCTTGCTCATAAATCCATGTGTTCAGCGCTAACCACTGTAATTGGACAACCTGTGTGGGAAATGGTCTCTGGAGGAAACTGGTTCCCCTCTCAGCAGCCACTGACCACTTGTAGCTCATCATCTAGGGCTAAGACTGGTGCAGTTTCCCCATCTGCACTGATGTGTTTGCCTGGTGTTGCCATTACTTAGGTCTTGTTGAGGCGACCGTATTGCCATGCTTTGAGAGTTCCCAGGTGCACCTTCACTGTTGTGTTTAGGACACGACATTAGCCACAGACATCGTCGCTGTTGTTATCATTGTCCCCAGGCTGTATCCTACTCATACCAGTGGCTTAGCATCATGCTAGCAATTTACTTTTCATGCTTTGAACCATCCCTCACTTCAAGCCACTTTTCCTATAAAGCATTTTCTTCCTTTTCTGTTTTGGATTATTCTGTAGACCTAATGTACCTTGGTTCAAAATATCCAGGTAAAAGAAAACTGGTTTTTGAAGTGAATGTGAAGATTTTTTGAAAAAGTCTAGGTGTCAGGAAAACAATGTGTTCTATGAATATAAATTAGTAAATTTACCAATGGGTTTATTCCACCATAGTAAAATATTAAGTATTTTGAGTTCTTGTACTAATAGAGTACTAGCATGTAAAAATATTGAGATGTGGCTTTTCATCACTGGCTAATATAGTTTTCTTGGATAGTTTTAAAGTTTATTATATAATAAATACTTTCCTATGAGCTGTGATTGATTATATGCAAAGAAAATGGTGGTAGTGATTTTTTATAATAGTAGATATTAATAATATACATTTATTAATATATGTTAACACATAAGTATATGTTGTTAACATTAATGTCTATTAATTATTAATATTATTAATATTTTAATATCTACTATTAAAACATTAATAAATAGTAGATGTTTCAGCGATTTATTTTTCTTCCTATTTTAACTTAGAAATAAGCTGCTTGGTCTCCCTTTTAGGGGTAGAAACTTTTTTGGTTGAAGTTAAGGCTTTGTTATCAATATTGTAATAATCTAAAGATCACTAGGATTGATTTAAAGAGGCCTTGAGGGTAATTAAGAGGGAAAGGAACTCCTAAGTGTGTGGTGGTGCAGAACTTGAGTCAATGGGGGGAGGTAGGGGAGTGTTCACCCTGAGAACATGGAAGGCAGGGTGGGTTTGAGCAGGGTATGAGGGAGTGTGCTTGGACCATCTGTTATCTTGCTTGGGGAGGGCAGGAATGGAGAAGGCCAGATTAGAGGGTAACTCTGAATTTATAAAAAGAGAGGAAGGCTTATGATTTGGTTGGTGTGTGTGTGTGTGTGTGTGTGTGTGTGTGTGTGTGTGTATGATCTGTCTAGATAGAGAAGTTGGGATTGAATATAAAGAAAAATAGCCTATTTACTCTATAAATATTCAACTCTACTTCTGTATCAAACATAATATCATGACTACTAAAATACATAATAGATGTCAAGTGTCTTCTCTAGTATACATAGATTTATTAGGAAATATAAGTAATAAATGAATAATTGGAGTTAAATGCAAATATATATTTCATTTCTCACTTCTGCCAAGATTATGTAGCTAAAGCTTCGTAACCAATTTGCTCTCTAACCATCCTGTATAAACCTCATTTAGATTAGAGGGGTGGTTGTCAGGGAAGCAAAGCACCCAGGGATAGAAATTAAATTTACCATTAAAGAATATTTAAGGGAACTAAGGAAATGGCTCAGCAGGTAAAATGCTTGCCACACAAGTTTGAGAACCTGCGTTCAGATCCTGAGAACTCATGTAAATCCAGATGGGGTAGCAAACATTTGTGACTCCAGCAGTCCTCTGACAAGATGGAGAGTGCGGACAGAGAATCCCAGAAGCTCATAGGCCATCTAGCCTTTCATAGGCAACAGCAGACAAGAAACCCTGCCTCAAAATAGGAGGAAGGGAAGGACCAACCCTTGGTCCTTATCAAGGATTATCCCTGGCCTCCCATGCGCATCATGGTGCAGGTGGCCACATTCAGTCCAGCTGCCCAGTCCCAACATATCCGTCCCAGCTGTATGCCCTCTTGGTTTTTCCTAGCCAAATCAGTTTTTCTAGGGAAGAAACTATTTAAGGAACTAATGGAAGATACACTTGGAAGTGTATCTTTGCAAACCAAAGTTTAAAGATTTGAGCGGCTGGGGTAACATAGTCAAAGTGTTATTTTTGTGAAGTGCACTATGCTTATCTCTTGTTAGAAGATTTGTAGTGGTGTTGACTAAAATACATGTATACTACAAGAAAAAAATGCAAACCATCAGGCTGTGAGAGTGCGTGCTAGTAATCCTGGGGTTTGCAACTGGAGGCAGAACCTTGGCTACATAGAAAGCCATCCTTGGAAACATGAAATCTGTCCTAGAAAAACAGGGATGAAGAGATAAGGAGAGTGTGTGGGAGTGGGGAAAGGGAAGAAGAAAGGAGAAAATGGAGGGAGGGGGAAAGGGAGGAAAGAAGCAAGCAAGGAGAAGAGGAAAGAAAAAGTTACTACAGGACCGTTGTTTCTAAAGAAGAATAAAAATATAAAAACAGTCCTAGAAAATAAAATCTAGCATCATACAAATAGGATTATATACCCATGACCAGATAGAATTTACCTAGAAGTACAAGATTGGCTTAACTTTGACTGTTGAAACATCTCATGAATAGAATTTTAAAACTAGATCATCACAAGTGAAAAGGGGTTTGGCAAAAGCTTGGGTACTGTCCTATAAAAACACCAAACAAACTCGGGATAAACTTGGGGCTTCTTGGGCTGGACAGTTCCCTTCTTTTTTTTTTTTTTTTTTTCCCGTTTTTCAAGACAGGGTTTCTCTGTGTAGCATTGCTCCTTTCCTGGATCTCCTTCTGTAGACCAGGCTGGCCTTGAACTCACAGAGATCCGCCTGCCTCTGCCTCCTGAGTGCTGGGGTTAAAGGCTTGCCCACCGCCACCAGGTGACAGTTCCCTTCTGTGAGAGCCCACTTCCTGCTTGAGACTGAACTAAGAGCAGGACAAAGGTCTCTAGTTGCTCCTGTTCCTCATGGGCCTGGGGAAAGAAGGGAAGGTTTCAGGACTCGGCAGAAGGAAGTGAAAGGATCTCCTCTTGCAGATGAGATCGGCTTCTATGTAGAAAACCGTGGTACCCCAAAATTTAGGGTTGATAAGTGAATTGACCAGCATTCCCAGATAGAAAATCAATGCAAATTAATCTATTATTTGTGTGCCCTTGCAGTGGACTATTATAAAGGAAATTAATGAAACAATTTTATAACTTTCACAGTACCATCATAAAGAATAAAATACATAGAAAAAATTAGCAAAAGAAGTACAAGTTTTATACTGTGAAAACTATAAAATGTAGAGAGGAAGTATAAAAGCTCTAAATAAATTTTATTATAATGAAATGCAAAAACTCAATAGGCAAGACCTTTAAAAAGATAGAGTTAAAGACCTTCTGCTGCTTTATATAAACACTTGAGACAGAGCCTCAGTGATGAAATGATATCAAATTTGGTGACGATCGGAATATAGATCAATGGAACAGAATTCAGAGTCCATGTGCCAGCTCTCAAGTATACAATTAGGGCATTCTGACAAGGCAGTCAGTGCAATTTAGTAGCAGAAAAGAATAGTCGTTCTAGTCAGTAGAGCTGGGATGAGTCACATGCAAAAGAGTGTCAAAAGATGCTTTACTCATGCCACCCAGCTCAGGGGTTAAAGTCGTTCACTGAAAGCAAAAACCAAACTCTTAGATCTCAGGGCCTAGAACTTCGTGAGTTTAAGTTAGACCCTTTATTTTCTTTTAGATGTTGTACCAAAAGCTCATGGAACCACTTAAAAAGAAAAAGACTCTATAAGAATTTTCAATTTATATGCTGCAAAGGACATTACTAACAAAATGAACTTATATAATGATGGAGAACACTTGGAATTTGTGAACCTGATAAAAGCCCTCCAATGTATACAGAATCCTTACACATCAGTACTGAAATAATACATACCAAACTTAAACACTGATGCAGAGGATCTGAGTAGCTCCTTCTCTAAGGATGGCACAGACATGACCAGTACATGCGTGGAAAGGCTGTTCACTGCATCGGCCACTGGGAAATGCAAATCCAAACCACAAAGAAGTAACCCTCCACACCTACTAAGATAGGTGTAATGAAAAAAATCCAAGAAAAATTGGTAAGGAAAATTAGAACCTTGATAATTGGACTAGAATCTTTATTTGCATAGCCTACTGTTAACCATGTTGACCATCAGGACATCGTTGGGAAATTCTGGTCTTAGGTTGAAAACAATGGCCACTCTTCTGGAGAGTTTGGCTGAGTATCCTTCAGAACTAACAAGCAGTCCTCCTTGTGCTTGTTTATATAGGCTGCACTAACTGAACTTAACGGGTGAGCAAAGCTAGGGGTCTGGGAGGGAGGGAGGCTTTTGGAGGGTGGGTTGACAGAGGGAAATGTGATGTGATATATATATGTATATATACATATATATAATATATTATATTGTATATGTAGTAAATATATGTATACATACATACTGTGTATATGTTGTATATGCATATAATGTTCTCACAAATCATAAAATTTAAGACTTTTTATATTTTTCATTACTGAGCTCTCCAACTGGAATGTAGAATATAGCTAATCACTAGCGTTCTGAGCAAGAATATGTACAAACATTTAGAAAACTACAGAGATGTGAAGTCTGACCAAAGGCTATTATAATGTTCAGTCAGTGTCACCAAAGCCCCAAGAAGATGTCTCTCTTATATACCAGTCTTTACATCAGTGTAGAGATGGCGGCTCTGTGTCTAGAAACCCATGTCCTCTTCTTCTTTTGTCACTTCTAAGGTGTCTGCATTTATTATCTGTCAGGTTTTAGTCAGCATGTTCAAGGAAAGAGGAAATGAATTGGGGAGTGATGTACATATCCATGTAAGGACAAGCTTTGAAGTTGTATACATCACTTGTGCTGACATCCTGTTGGTCGAAACTTAACATGTGTTCACTTCCAGCTGCAAGGAAGGCACAGAATTATAGTCTTTCTATAATATCCAGCTGACGTCAATTTATTGCCGTATGCCTTATTGAGAAATACTTAGAAATAAGGAGATCGTGGAGAAGTCCATGCAGATCATCAGCACTCTTAGCCACAGGGACTTTGAGGTTACCTTCTAAGCAAAGTGAAAATATTCTTCACGAAGTAGCTTTGCATCCTTCACAATACATGACACACATCCCCGAACAGCCTAAAATTTCATACTGTATACTCTGTTGGAAATAACTGTAGCTTGCAAAATGGGGTGATGCTATAGGGACGTTGTTATCGTCTCCCATTGTTTCTAGCACTCTTAATTGGAGTGGAGGCCTTAAGTTTTGAGACAAATCTTGCTGTATAGGCCTGGTTGACTTAATATTACCATGTAAACCAGGCTACTCTCAAACTTAGGGTAACTCCCATACTTCAGCCTCCCCAAGTGCTGATTTGCAGGGGTGCGCCACCATACCCAGCTAGGCAGCTGGTATTTTGGTGGTAAAGTACATTTTTCTGTGTCATGTGATTTTCAAGCTACCATTGCAAGGTAGCTATGTTGTACATCATCTTCCAGACTCGGTCATTGGCTGATGTGGCTACAAGACTCAGGTAAGGGCAGTATTTCATACGAAGGCATTCTAAGAACAAGCTCCCCTTCCTGTGGACCGTGCACTCACATGTTGCTGCTGAAGCTCTCACCCTGTTCTTACTCCTAATCACTGTCATGTGCAGAAAACTGGTCTGTGTTTTGAGAGGAGGAGAATGCACAGAGGCAAAGGGGGGGGCAGAGGACTTGATCGGCGGCATCTGACTTCCTTGATAATCCTTGAACATATGGTTTAGAGAAATATACAGAGTTCTGGAAAAGTCCTCCTTCCTTGCCCTCTCCTCTGTGGCATAACCGCAGTGGAAGTAATTGGTCACACTGTGACTGTGTGATGACAGAAGGCACGCAGCACTGAGACGTAAATGACGACTGCTGCACCGGATGGCACTTTACAGTCTGTGAGAAGCATAATCTATATTGTTAAGACCAGTATCTGGGTTTCAGTTATGTAAAGCCAACAGTATTCTAAGCTGAGTTGGTAAGTCCAGCATGGTTCTGAGTGTGTAGTGGGTGACACTGAGTAAATGCTCTATATACTAAGGACTGGATTCTCTAATTCATGGAAATCCCATCTCTTTCTAGAACTAGAAAATATAAGGCGTGTACAACATACAACTCCAACGACTTTAAAGAAATGGGTGTCTAACACTCAGTGGGGACAGACTCAGTACATGGTGTAAGGCACTGTGGAAAGAATGATGAATGCTTTAAAGCCCAAGCCCAGCCGGGCGTTGGTGCCGCACGCCTTTAATCCCAGCACTCGGGAGGCAGAGCCAGGCGGATCTCTGTGAGTTTGAGGCCAGCCTGGGCTACCAAGTGAGTTCCAGGAAAGGCGCAAAGCTACACAGAGAAACCCTGTCTCGAAAAACCAAAAAAAAAAAAAAAGCCCAAGCCCATTCTAGTCCTAGAGGAGGCATCTCTAGGCATGTGGCTTCAAGCATAAGGGCCGCCTGCCGTGGGTTTATTTCCCTGTTGCCAGTGCAAGAGACTTTCAGCTAGGAACTGAAATACAGCACCTCGTAGTGCTACATAGTCTTTCAAGAAGCTCCAATTAATCTATCTGTGTTTTTCTTACACTATGACCACATTTTCCAAAGTGAACTGACTTAAAGAGGAAGAGGGCTGGATGCCCTGGGTTATGCTCGTTTGCCTTAAGTAATGATTGTTATTCCTTAACAGCAAGTAATCATCTAATTTAGCCTCCTCACAGAGGTGGCATAAGGAGTAACACATGCTCATTTTCAAATCAGTGCTTTAGAGAGAAGGAAACTTTTGTAGGGAAATGTAAACCATGTTTTTGGAAGGAGGACCAGAACCACATCTTTGGAGATGTGCTGTGGGAGTCCTTTGAACCAAGCAGTGTGTCCTCAGAAGAATGAGAACTGCTCACAACACTAATTGAGCATTGCTTCCTTCGCCTTCCTGCCTGCCTCCCCCACCTGACCACTTGCTCTTAGGCGCTTCCTTAGCTGCTTTCCCATCTTCCCCCATTCAGATTCCTTGCTAGACTGTCCCCTGTGTGTATGGGGCCTGTTAACTATTTTTTAAGAAAAAGAAAAAGTCATACTTGTAAAAATAACTTACTTTATTTTACTTAGCCATCACAAAACACACAGTGCTTAGTCTAAACTCCATTACAACTTTTAAAGTAATGGATATTTACACCCAAAGTGACATTTCTATTTCCCCAGACTGTTTCCTGTTATTACATTTAGTCTCGGTACAAGTACCTAACGAATAAAAACACTACATCAAGCAGTATTCGGCTGTCTACTGAGCATGGTAAGGTCACCTCTTAAACCATGTTACTGTCAAACTGTCCTTTGTTCCTGCTGCCTCTCCATGCTCAGCAGCCAGGGTCCTCTCTGGGCTGCTCTTCTGCCCTCCCCACACCCCAGGCCTCACTCAGCTCTTCAGCTGTAATTTATCTTCTCTCTATCCATGCTCAGGTGTCTTTCTGATGTCATTCCGGTAGTAGCCTTGTGGCGGTTCAGAGTCACGCACAGGAGCCCGGGGTTTAAGTTTGTGTGTTTCTACCAAACTGCCTGGAGGCCTTTCCTTGCAGTTACATAAGATGCTTGATTTAAAGGATTAACATCAGAGCCATGAGAAAGTATGTAAGGTTGATGGGAGGTTTCATGCATTTTCAGTTCTTATTTCTAGACCTTTGCCTCTTTCTCAAAGGTCTTCCATATCAAGTAACTAAAATTCTCCTAGATCATAGAGCTGTGTAAGATAAACGCCAGGGCCTACACTTGGTCATCTTCCTTCTATACTTTTAAATTTTTTACTTGAGGGACTATGGACTAGGTGGTCCCTATCATTCTTTTTAAAAATTGACCAACAGTACTTTTTAAAATGATGAAATTTATTTCTTAATCATTTTGTAAACCTAGCTTTAAAAAATACTGGACTATTCAGGAATGCTGCTGTAGTAGACAGGAAGCCCAGGCCCAGGCATTCTGCATCCCTGTCCATTGTCTGTTGATGGCACAGCTGCCCGGACTCTGTGGTACCCACCAGCTGTGGTTTGGTCTCACTCTGTGTGAGGGTGCTCCAAGTCTTCTCTGACCTTCGCTCCTTCATTCTATAATATGCCTCTGACTTGGAGATTCCAGATTGTAAAGATAAGGAAACTGAATTTCAGGAAGGTCTCAAAATTTGACAAAATAGGTAGCTACTATCAAAGCAAAGTTTCTGGTATTCTGTGTTTCTGTCTCTCTGTCTGTCTGTCTCTGTGCCCCCCCCCCCATGTCTTGCTCTCTTTTTCCCATCTCTCTCCTTTTCTTTCCTCCTTCCCTCCCTCCCCTGCTCACTTCTTCTCCTTTTCCTCTACTACTTCTCTCTCTCCTTTTCCTCTTTTAATCTCCCTCTTCACCTCCTGTTGAAAATACTCAGAACATGTTGAAGTGGTTCCCTCACTTACAGGAGTGGGGACTGCGTAGAGTTCGAATGGTCCAGGGTTTCACTATACTTTCCCCTTTGCTCTTGCCTCCCTTCAGTGTGTTGTCCATGCTGGGCTGCAGTAATCCTCCTGCCTTGGTAAGCTGACTATGAGACTGCTGCAGACAGTCACCACAGCACCCTTTGCCTGCTCTGGAACGCCTCACGATTTCAGTATTTCCTTTATGCCCATACATAAAAATGTTAGATTGAAATGGATTGTTTATGTTTCCACGGAGTGGGGGGCAGTATTGCTTTGGTTTTAGGCTTTATTTCTAAATATGGAAAAATAAACGTTGACATGTCACTAGAGATCGAAATGAATTGGAATGAGGAGGAAAAACTGACAGCACGGTGTTCTGAGACAGTAAGAGGATGGATAGACTCTTCTGAAAAAGATGGGCTGGCATTAGAGCCTGCCGCACTTGAATGCAACGGGGGAAGCAGCTGATGGCAGACGGCAGAACAGTTGTGAGCTTGGTTGATTGATGGCAGACGGCAGAACAGTTGTGAGCTTAGTTGATTGATGGCAGACGGCAGAACAGTTGTGAGCTTAGTTGATTGATGGCAGACGGCAGAACAGTTGTGAGCTTGGTTGATAGGGAGCCAAGGAGATGCCCGTCGGACGGTTTTCGTTTTTATTCTGAATAGGCTATACTGTTATGTTGTAAGAATAATAACCGGGGCTAAAGGTTGAAATGGAGCAGGAACCTGCTTATTAACCTGAAATTCTAACTTTTTACCTGGTGGATATAGATCAGAATCTATAGAAATGAATACACAATAGTAGGTTTTAATGATTTATTTAAAAAATAAATAAATAAAACCAGAGGAATATAACAACGTAAATTCAGAGCTCGAGGTCCAAACCTCAGGCTTTACTCTTTCTGGAAGCCCAAGAGAGGGATTCAGATACTGGACACTAGGAAGTTGCTTAAAGGCTATTATACTTTTTAGAATGTGTGTCATCAATTTAAATACTTTAAATAGTTTTAGATTTATACAGTAGTGTAGAAGATTCCCTTGTGCCTTATACCTAGTTTCCTCTCTCAAAAGGAATGAGCCAGCACTGATACATTATTATTAACTGGATATCACAATTTTCACTGAGTTTACCAATGCCCTTCTCTAGAAGGGAATTTTGTTTCGGGGTCCCATCCATAGCACCACATTGTTCTGTCTCTGGAGGCTGCCTTAGACCAGCAGTCTTTGACCTGTGGGGTTTGAATGACACTTTCACAGGGGTTGCCTAAGACCATCAGAAAACAGACATTTACATTATTGTTCATAACGTGCAGCAAAATTACAGTTAAGAAGTAGCAATGATGATAATTTTATGGTTGGAGTCACACAACATGAGGAACTTTATTAAACAGTTGCAGCCTTAGGAGGGCTGAGAACCACTGCCTTAGACAATGTCAGTTTCTCATGGTCCTCTTGTTTGGAATGACATTGACAATTCTGAATCATAGATTAATGTAGTACATATCTAAACTGTGCAAAATCCTTCTTTTCAGATTGATCTGTTAGAATATATAAGTAAAAGCCTTTAGAATCTGTAAAAGTATACCTTTAAGTGTAAAAAGATTAAAAAGCAGTTAGTCAACATGTGTTGAAATGGGAGTTAATCAATGATGTGCCAGGCATTTCTCTGTCTCTGACATCCTTCATGTCTTCATCTGCAGAGGGTTGTGCTGTCATTTCCTCTGCTGGGCTCTCATTGGCATTTTGATAACCTGAGAGAAAGCCCAAGATAGACCTCCAGTGGTTAAAGTAACTCTCACAGAGACAGTTTCTTTTTTTAAAGCTGATAAGAAATCATAAATTTATTGTAAATCAGTGATTTGGTATACATACAATTTTACCACTTATTAAGGGTAGAGACTAGTTTGTGTACTAAAGAGATGGATGTGTGTCTTTGTTTTTACATAAAGAACCATTCCTTGGCTGAATATTTGATACTTCAATACATAGTACATCTTCATTGTTTTTTAGAGTTTAGATTTGGATTTTTAATCACTGTTGAGAATATCATTTTACATAAATGCATTATAGAAAATGGTAGAAGTATATTTAGGACTGTTTCAGAAATTATTAGCGGGTGGTGGCGGCGCACACCAGGCCGATCTCTGTGAGTTCAAGATCAGGCTGGTCTACAGAGCAAGATCTAGGACAGGCACCAAAACTATACAGAGAAACCCTGTCTCAAAACAAAAAAAAAAAAAAATGGGCGGTGGTGGCGCGTGCCTTTAATCCCAGCACTCGGGAGGCAGAGCCAGGCGGATCTCTGTGAGTTGAGGCCAGCCTGGGCTACCAAGTGAGCTCCAAGAAAGGCGCAAAGCTACACAGAGAAACCCTGTCTCGAAAAACAAAAACAAAAAAAAAGAAAAAGAAACAAAAAGAAAGAAATTATTAGAAATTCTGTCCTAATCCTAAGCCAAACTTTTAATTATTAAAACAATATTTTATGAGTTTTTTTTTCTTTGTAACTTGTTTTTATTGATTCTTTGTCAATTTCACATCATACACCCCAGTCCCACCCTCTTCCCAGTCCACCCACATGGATCAGCCATTAAAGGCTAGGCTCTCAACCCAAAAACATATAGTTTCTTATTCCTTATAAGTAAGGAAAAGTCTCAGCTGTTCTCTGACACGAGGAGGAAAGATTCAGGAAGTAACCCCAACCTGTCTCTTCCTTCTATTTCATTTGACCCTTTGGTGGGGGAAGATGAGTCTAAACTCTTAGAACTCTTAATTTTTGGAATCACATAAGGAATTTTTGTGCTGTAGTGATTTCGTCTTTATCTTAGGAGGGTCTGAGCAGTCCTTAGTCCTAATTCTCCCCAACCATCCTTCTCCTCAGAGACCTCACTTTATAGGGCCATACTCACATTGAAACTATGATGGATCTCTCCCCACAACCAGAGAAAAAAGTTGTAAATATAGGTACTTTCTATTTCTAGCCATGGATAATTTCTCTAATAATGCATTTTAGTGTTCTCCAGGAAATGGACCTAGGTTTTCTAGGTATTGCTGTAGATCTTTCATGAAATGAATGCATGTGTGGTCCATATGAAGTTTGATGCCAGCCTTGAAAATAGCCTAGACAAGGTCTTGAGGTGGATGTTCCTCACTGCATTTCCAGTGAGCAAGAGCATCACCACTGTTTCAATATTCTGCATCCTACATAGAGTGTGCAGGGAGGTCTTCAAGTCAGAAATTGTATTCAAACAGGCTAGAATCACCATTTTAGCAAGGCTGTGATTGTATCTGGAGGCTCTGGAGGAGAGTCCATTTCCTTGCTTTTTCTAACCCAAGAGAGGCCTTCTATATTCCTTGACTATGTGTTCATCCTCCGTTTCCAAAGCCAGCAGTGGCTTCCAAGTTTCCTCTTACACCGTATCACTCTAAACACAGCAAGGACCAGTTGTCATGTGAAAAACAGTTACCAAAATTTATCATAGTACAACTTACCACATTTAAAGGAATTCATTCAAAAGATGTAAGTTGAGAATAGATAAGGGGTAAGAGGGAGATAAGAGTGAGTAGATGTAAGAGTAATCCTAATGTACATGTGTGAAATTGTCTTAGATCAAATTAAATAAAAGTTAATTTTAACTTTTAAATGGAAAATTTTATGACAAGTAAATATATTTTCTAAATCAAAAATAAAGATTGACATTGCCTTAAAATTTTAAAAATCTTTCTACTATATTCAGTATGTCTTAAGAAATAGTATCCTTTTTATTTATTTTGTTACTGTATTTTAGCAGCTTCATTAAAATGTAGATCATACACCACTTTCTCATTGAACGTGTTCGTTTTTCTGGCATTTAGTGATATTTAGTATTATGTAGTCATACTATAATCACTATTAGAATGGTTTTTTTTTTCACACCAAAAAAATATCTCACTCATTAGCCATCACTTCCCAAATTCCCCATGCTTGGGCAACATGGGCATGCTTTTTTCTTCTACATTGGCCTGTTCTGAAATTTCACATACAGAATCATATAATAAATGTCCTTTCACTTAGCACAATCTTTATATCATTCACTGTATGTTAGCTGGTATCAGTACTCAAATCTCTTTTTTATCTTTATTGTTGTATAGATCGGTACCACAGATTTTTGTGTTCTGGGACTTTTTATATATTCATCAATTGATGGTCCACTCAGGGCTATCATTAATGGAGCTACTATAAACAGTCATGTGCATGTGTTCATGTGAATGTGTTTTCATTTATTTTTGAAATGTACCTGGGTCACTTGGTCACTCTATTCAACTGTAGTCCTTCCTTCCTTCCTTCCTTCCTTTAGTTTTACTTTTAATTTCTTTTCATCACTACTAATATTCTAACTGGAACCTCCTGGGTTCCACAGGAGCATTTTCATACAAGTGTATAATGTACACTGAGCATCCGCCCGTTCATCCCCCTCGTGTGCCCCTCACCTCGCAGCAGACAGGACCACTGCTACTTTCATGGTACACATACATACATTTAGGAGTTTTTGTGTCTGTATAAAATCTAAAACCTAAAGTTGAGAGTAAACATGCAGTATTTGCTTTCTGAAACTCAGTTTACTTAATATGATTATTTCTAGTTTTTTTATTTTCTTTCAAACAACATATGGTTGAAAAGATTCTATTATGTGTATATATGACATTTTTATCCATTCCTCTGTTGACTGGTTAGCTGTTACAGATAATGCCACAATAAGCATTGATGTGCAAATATCTCTGGATAACTCAGACTTTTGGGTAAATTCCCAGGAGTGATACAGCTGGATCACATGGTAGGTATATGTTCAGTTCTCCTTAGAACGCCATGCTGATTTTCCCAGTAGCAGGACTTGTTTACATCTTCACCACCATTTGCTTTTCTCTGATTTCTTGATGACTGCCATTCTTACTAGTGTAAGATGCAAATTCAGTGAAATTTCTCACATAGCTTATTGGACATTTGCACTTCATATTTTGAGTATTTCCTATTCATTTTACTAGCCTGTTTATTGATTACCCAGTCAATATTTTTTTTATTTTTAAGTGTATAATCTATGTATTATTTCTCTGTGACACTGAAATTGACAAAGACTTTCTCCCATTCTGTAGGCTGTCCTTTCACTTGACCATTTATTTATTTGCTTGGCTGCAGAAGCATTTTCATCCCAGGAAAGCTCATTTGTCAGTTGTTGGCATTATTTCCAAAGTGACACAAATCTTTTCCAGAAAGCCCTTGTTTATGTTTATGTCTTGAAGGGTTTTTTCTTTTAATATGTCCCCTATTGTTTTTTTCTCTGAACAGTTTCATAGTTTCAAGCCGCACACTAAGGCCTTTGATCCATTTGAAGCTGCTTTGTCTCCTTCTTCTCCATATGACTATCCAGTTTTCCAACATGAGTAATCGTTTCTTAAAGGATAATTAAATTATGGACTCCAAAACTATAATAATGAACGTTCCTTATCCTGTCATAATTAATTGATTTGCCCTGAATGTAAGTGGATATGTTACCAATACAGGATTTTGTAATACATTGGTGTTTGAAAGTACTATTTACTTGGTGTTATAGAAAGCTTCCAAACACTGACATGTTACTTACTCACATTGAAGTTCACACTTGTTAATGTCACCACTGATCTCATCTGAAGTCTGTTTGAAGTTATAGGCAGCTTCATGATGGCAAGCAAATGCGTTTCACAAATCATTAACTTTTGCCTGAAACCTTGAGTTTTATCACTAGGAACAAATACAAATATATTTTCCTTCAAGTAGCAGACTTATTTTGTTAATTTTGGAGAAAACATTTGTGAAATACCAATTAAGAATGACAATAGTTTTCACACTCATTCATTCAAATAAAAATGATTTTTCTATAAAGAGCTCAGTTAGTACAGCTTGTGGTTCAGGTCCACATCTGCATATCTTCCAGACAGCTGTTGTTCTCTGATGTCCAGCAAAATGCTTGATCATCACACTAAATACTAAATATTAAAATGATACTTATTTAAAGTTTGGGACTTAATGAATAACTTTTAGTGTTTCATTAAGGAAAGTATTTTCTTTGCGCATGTGTATGCACGTTTATATGTTAGGACTGCACGTGTGTATGTAGCACATGCATATGGAGGCCACAGGACTGACATCTGTGTCTTCTATTACTTGCCACCAACCTCAGTGTGGTGGGTCTCTCAATGGTTGTCAATGCCCCTTCAGAGTACTGGAAATACAAGGGGCCTCCACCCATCCCCACCTGGTAATTCACTTTGTTCTGTGGCCCCTAACTCAGTTCCTCACATCTTCTAGCAAGTGCCTTACATGCTGAGCCATCTCTCCCACCCCAAGAATGCTGTTAAATGGTATTTAGGTGTGCTTTACTGTAGTTGTGTGGTTGGGAAGGATACAGCAAAAAGCAGCTCCTGTTGGTGCTTCTGCCCAGGCTCATGCTAAGGGACTCAACTTTTCTATTTCTGTGGAAATGTCACTGAAGTGCAAAGGGCAAGTGGCACTTGAGAACTGCCTTGGCACGGGTTCGAGAAGTCCGTGTCACTGTTGCCATGTTAACCTCCCTATCATTACTTATCAAACACATGTTAAAATTGATGAAAAGTGATTGGTCTTTTGAAAAATAGACCAGTTCTTGTTATTATGTTAGAACACCATATTGTTTTGTTTTGTTTAATATAACAAAATAAAATATAAGACACAACAAAAACTATCATGTTGCAGCTGGACAAGAAAAACCAACAGGAGGAAAAGAACCCAAGAAAAGCCACATGAATCAAAGACCCACATGTTCACACACTCAGAATCCCATAAAAACACTAAACTGGAAGCTATAATAGATATGCAAAGGACCTTCAGTCTATGTGATTCAAATGAACTTTGAGCATGTTGATTCAGGGGACCTTTTTTTCTTGGTACAGACTATGTGAAATTATCCTGATGAAAATGGAACACTCAGGGAATACCCTCTGAATTTACAGTAATCATTATGCTGGAACCACCTGGAATTGTAAAAGTTTTTTCCTTTAGTAAGGAAAACTATAGCAAAATATGTTTGCTAGTTCATAATTGATGATATGAAAAATTCCTTTGGATTTTTCATGAGTCTAAGCTTAATTGGAATTTGAATACTGTGGTATTGTGGGGTAGTTCTAAATGTAGAATAATCAAGATGACTCAAAAAAAATTGCTTTGCTGCTAACAACATCATGGTTCCTCCGATGGAGTGGAGACAGAAGACTGTGTCTCCACAAGTGCTCCAACTTCACTAGCCATCAGACATGTTTTTAAAAATTAGAAATTAATGTTGGCAGATACATTTTTGTATCCCCCCGTCCAAACTGAGGACGCTGCCAACAGTCATGTGAGCAAGGTAACGTTCTACACAGGGTCACATACCTGCTCACTGTAGCACACTTTCAACTTTGTGCGTGTTTGAAAGTTTTCATGATGACTTCTTGGAAATGTATTTATAAGAATGATTTGCTATAATCGAAACCTACTGAGGGCGACTTGGAGAACGAAAACCGAGGATGCTCCAGACAGCAGGAAGTTTACCCCAAAAGGCACTTCAGGTGACATGCTGCAGTAATTAGCTAACCTCTGAGAGCTCAGAATTCCATTTCTTCATGGGGAGACGCATGGTCCAAACTTAGAAATTTCTTGCCTTAAAAAATGTTTGGTATTGTTAGGCATGGCAGTGCATTCCAGTAACCCAAGAACTTGGAAAACTGAAGTTAGCCTGAGCTACATGAGACCCGCCCACCTTCCTCCCTCCCTTTCTCTCTTACCATCTACCTCCTACACACACATACACACACACACACACACACACACACACACACACACACACACTTATTTGTTACTGTTTGTTATTGTTTTATGAGAGACATCCAGAAGGTAACAGGTGTATGTGAGATGTCCCTGACAGGCTTTACAGGCATTCAGATGAAGGGAAGAGAGAGCTGCACATAGAAGGGTGTCAGAAATGGTCCTTAGCTGAATCCCTGAGCATATATGTTCAAGACACCAATTGCAAGAAAGAGTAAAATGTATTCACAGCCTTAAGAGAGTTCATACCTTAGATCAGAAGACACACTTTGAGAACATAGTGGGAAGGAACTGCTAGCAGATCTCAGCTGTTCCAGGCATGTAGGCTTCTAATATTAGATTATTCCAAGTTGTATTCAGTTTTCCTGCTAACTTCACTAGGATTTGATAAGAAACCTAGAGATTCTGCCTCTGAAAATTGGGCACCTTCCCTTAAAAGCATGCTTCACTGGCTTCTGTCTTACAGAGGAAAGCTCATCCTTCAGGTGACCTCTAAGGTGTGATGGCTTCTAAGGTCAGACCTCTTCCCTTGCTACTCTTCCTGGTGCTTACTCTCCCAGCCACTTTGGCCTGTTGGCTGTCTTTTGAGCATGCCTGGTAAGATTACTGCCAGCAAACCTTTGCAAAGGCTTTATGAGAAACTTTCAGATGTTCACCCACACATTTTCTGAGAGAAGCTTTCCATAACTTGCCTTAGAACTCCTGAGCTTCTTCACCCCACCCTTGTCTTCCTCTTATGCTAATGATGTACTAAAACATCAGAATCTAATTGCTTTTCCTCACCTCTTCAGAAGACAGGTTCCACAAGAACGTAGTGGATTTTGTTTGTTTCTGGACTCTTATAATCCCAGTGTCTTAAATCACTAGATGCATTTAAGGACTCAGACCAACTTACAAAATAAGTGCATAATGGATATATTAATGAATATCTGTGAATGAAAAGTTCATATTTGCACTTAGTCTGTGCTTATTCTGACAGCAACGACAATAGAAGCCTGTATGATAAAACTTAAGCTCGAAATAAAGAAGTGGGGATATCTACAACCACACAAAGTTCATTAGTATGTTAGGTTTTGGAAATCAGGCCCTGTGCCCCTCACCTGCCACCAATAAGCCATCAAAGCCGCTGTTTTTGTTTGTTTAGGGGGAGAGCGTTGTTTGTTTTTACCAATGATCTGAAGACAGGCTCCTGTTTTCAAGAATTATGGGTATACTGTTCTCTATACTCTGTCTGTCTACTTTAATGACAAATGAACTAACTTTATATAACCCCACAATATTGGTATATGGGGTACAGGGATTGGAAGGGATCACTAGTGGGTTAGGTCTGGTGGCCAGAACAAGTTTGATATGACTTTTTTTCTAACTCTTGCTGACACAGTTGTTTTAGCTTAAAACAGTACTTCTGTTTTGATGTGGTAAGAACATTTTTTTCCTGTAAAATCACCCATTCCTTGGAATGAAGACAGTATTAGATCCTTATAAGTCAGATATCATTTAGCACGGAATTGTTTATTATATAAAAATATTTTATTTAGTTTGTGATAGTGCTGAAGGGTAACTCATAGAAGATGCCAGAAACAGCCGTAGTTGGAAGAGGTGTATAGTGGTTGCATCATTTTCCTGGTAGGTGTAACCAGGCTTGAGAGTCCATTGTTTATTTGTAAAATGTTCCTAAGAATGTACAAAATAAACTAGCACCCTGGGAGCTACATTACATATCAAAATAAAATACCTGTGTCAAGTGGCTGGCCACTCTCTAAAGAAAAAACTAATGCTAAGGAAGCATTCCTTATTGAGTTTTACTGCCCAAAGCAACAGTCATGTTTTTACCACATTAGTGTTTTGATCAGGTCTTGGTGTGTATTCTAGGCTGCCCTCAAAATCACAACTCTCCTGCTTCAGCCTCATATGCCAGCATACCTAATGTTTTCCCACATGTAATGAGTGAAACCTTGGACCTACCAGGCTTTTCCTTATTTTGTTTTGAGGCAGGCATGTTCTTGTTAACAAGTTCTGGTAAAGTATTTTAAGGCTTCAGTTCCAAAGTATCCTTTCTCAATTAAAGCCCAGAGGCCAATATAACCAGGGGGAGCACATTTGTACAAAATTGCCTGAAGATTTTGAATAACGCACAATAATCAAGCTAACACAGCTCAGATTTCAAGATAAAGTGTGTATGACAACACATCACCTGTGTTTATTCTCTCATAGTACAGAGTACTTCAGAAATATCCAACTACAATTAGTCCTTGTGAATGAAGGACACCCCAAATAAACAATGCATTCATTTATAGTAAAGGCAAGAAAAGTAGAGTCTCTCATACAGCTGCCTCTACTTATTTGGAGATGACCTGCCTGGGGCAAGGCACGGCATGGGAAGGGCTTGGAGTGAGTTATTAACATCTGATAGACTTGACAGCACTGACTGAAGTGGAGTGGAGTATGCCTTTGGGACAGGTGAGGTGGTTCGGAAGGTAGAGGCCTGAAGACCTGAGTGGCAGGAAAGAACCTACTCCCCCGAGTTGTCAGCACACGCATGCCTACACAAACTTTAAGAGATCTAGATCCTACCTTTTGACAGAAGGGAGCAGCTTACCCCCGTCTTCCGAAAGGTCACAAGCATAGCTGAAGAGCACATTAGCACAGGAGCATAGACTGCTTCCTCGCAGCACTTACTCAACTTCAACCACTCTGCGTGGAGAATAATTTCTTATTGTAGGATGCCAAAAACACAAGCAAAGTAAATGAACAAAAACGCCTCCTCAAAATTAGGGAACTATAACCCAATAACGAAATAGACGAAGGTACTTGCAAGTCTCACAGCTGGTAAGGGGCATCTATGTAGAATACGGAAAGAAACCTGATATTTCTTAATAAGAAGGTGACCTGATTTAGAATTTGGGCAAAGGATCTCTACAGTCTTTTCTCCAGTAAAGATGTAAAATTGACAAATTAAACACTTGGAGGAAATCTCAAAGCTCAATGTAGTAATTAGTACTTGGGAAATACAAATTTATCACCTCCAGAGAGCTGCCACTTCATACCCACTAGCTTAGCCACAGCCATAAATACAGGGAGCAAGTGCAGACAAGGACGGAGAGACACCAGGACCATCAAGAAATGAGAGAGTGGAAACAAAGCCCCTTGAAAGATTAAACAGTTGCTATGGAACACAGCCATTCTGTTTCTAAATATGTAAGCAAGAAAAATGAAAACATGTCCATTTGAAGACATATATAGATGTTTAGATTATCATTATAATAGGAAGCAACATGTCTACAAGCCAGTGAATGGTTAAATAAAATGTAACACGTCCATGTAGTAGAATACTTCTTGGCCTTAAAAAACAATGAATCACATGTTACAGCATGAGTGATTCTTACAATATTGTATAGAAGAAGAGAGCTATGATTCCATTTACATAAGTTATCTTGAGCAAATCTGTAGAGACACAAGTGTTTCTAGTTACCCAGGGCAGGTGGCATGGCAGTGAAGTGACTGCCAGTAGGTGCAATGTTCAAAAACTGATAGAATGGATAGCATAACTCTGACGACTAAAAAAAAAAAAATCCATATACTTGAACTAGATTAATATTATATATGAATTATCTCAAAACATTTTTAAAATTACATGAAAAGTGGCAAGTGTTGACAAATATGCGAAGAAAAGCTAACTCATGCATTATTGTTGAGAGTGTAAATGAGTACAACCACTATTGAAAATGAGGGGCTGGAGAGATGGCTCAGAGGTTAAGAGCACTGGCTGTTCTTCCAGAGGTCCTGAGTTCAATTCCCAGCACCACATGGTGGCTCACAACCATCTGTAATGAGATCTGGTGCCCTTTTCTGGCCTGTAGGAATACATGCAAACAGAACACTGTATACATAATAAATAAATAAATCTTTTTTAAAAAAGAGAGAGAGAAAGAAAATGATATGGAAATTCTACAGTGATCAAAAGTAGAACTTTGGTATAGTCATGCTAGTAGGTCTATATCCAAAGGAACTGAAATCAGAATGTTGAAAAGATAGCTGCAGTCCTGTGTTCATAATGTCATTTACTCTAGGTAAGATATTGAATCAATGTAAGTATCAACCAATACATGAATTGATATAGAAAATGTGATGGATAGATATGTATGTATACACTCACACACACATATAGATGGATAGATGGTATTATTCAGCCTTAAACAGAAAGTCTTGCCTTTTCTGACATATAAATGAATCTAAAAGATATTTACTATCTGAAATCAGGCACAGAAAGGCCAGTATTGCATGATCTCACTTATATCTTATACCTAAAAATGGGGAACTTGTAGAAGTAGAGAATAACAAGATGGTTACCAAATGCTGAATTTGGAGGAAAGAAATTGCAAGTTGTTGATTAAAAGTTAGAACATTTCAAATAGATTGGAGTTCGGTAGATTTTGAGATCTGTTCCACAGAAGCATGACTATGTTCATAATAATGCATATTTCAATATAACCAAGAGAATAAATTTCAAATGTCCTACTATAAAAGTATTGTAAAAAAGCAAGCACGGGATATGTTAATGAGTGTAATTATATTACCCTATGTTGTGTGTGTATGTATGTATATATATATATATATATATATATTTAAACATTTAACTGTGATTTGTCATTCAAAACTAATTATGATCATATTTGCTAGACATAGAGGTACACACTTTTGATCCTAATATGCAATCAATAGTCAGAGCAGGTGAATCTGAGTTTGAAGCTGGCCTGGTCCATAGAATGAGCTCTAGGACAGCTAGGGCTACCTAGCTAAATAATGAGACACTATCTCAATAATAATAGTAATAATAAAGCAATAATAATAGGTAAATAGTGGGACCCTGTTGTAGCTTTGCCTTTAGATTAGGCTTGTCTCAACTAGCTCTTATATCTTAATTTAACCCACATTTTTAAGTCTGTGTTTTGCCATGTGACTTTACCTCTCTTCCATCTTGCACTTCCTGTCTCCTCTCTGTATCTGGCTGGCAACTCGACCTTTCTTCTTCCTAGAGTCCTCTCTGTCTCTGGACGTCCCACCTAACCTCTTCCTGCCTAGGTATTGGCCATTTAGCTCTTTATTAAACCAATCAGAAAGCAGCTTAACAAAGACACATCTTCACAGTGTAAACAAATATTCCACAACATTTCCCCCTTTTTGTCTAAATGAAAAGGAAAGATTTAACTCTAACACAGTAAAACTATATATAATAAGATATATATATATATTATAATATATATAATAGATATAATATATATATCTATTATATATATATAATCTATTATATATCTATTATATATCACAACATTTCCCCC
>CABHPH010157477.1:0-32212 GCA_902168325.1 Peromyscus nudipes | reverse complement strand
CTTACAGAAACTTCATGTACACACATTTGCTGTCATGTGTCTCAGACTGTTAGCTATCATTGAATTCCTTCTTTGACAGTTTCATACACATATAGCGTACATTTTGATTGTTTTGTGTCTCTGCCCCCAACCAACAGTGGGTTGTTTGTTTTGAGATACTCTGTGTAGCCCTGGCTGTCCTGGAACTCAGCTCTGCAGACCTAGCTGACCTTGAACTCACAGAGATCCTCCTGCCTTTGCTTCCTGAATTCAAAACAACCAAAGCATACTGTGAGTGGTAGAAAGGATAAGTGTGTTGGTATATTCATTCATGCAAAAGCAGTTTGTATATAGTGGCATTAATTAACCAGAGCACCATACAGCAGAATCTTAAACCTAGTGTTGAAGTAGCAGAGAATAAGATAATAGCTGATTATTTTAGTGATACAATCAAAAGCTGTAAAAGTAAAGATTTCTTTTTTAATTTATTTAACTTTATTTTATATGCATTGGTATGAGGGTGTCATATCCCCTGGAACTGGAGTTACAGACAGTTGTGAGCTGCCATGTGGGTGCTGGAAATTGAACCCAGGTCCTCTGAAAGCAACCAATGCTCTTAACTGTTGAGCCATCTCTCCAGCCCCCAAACTGGTTTTTTGTTGTTGTTATTAGTTTGTTTGTTTGTTTGTGGGTTTTTTTGTTTTTGTTTTTGTTTTTGTTTTTGTTTTGAGATTCTCTGTGTAAATAGTCTTGACTGTCCTGGAACTCACTATGTAGTCTAGGCAGCCTCAGACTCACAGAAATCTGCCTGCTTCTGCCTCCCAAGTGCTGGCATTAAAAGTGCGCACCACCCCTGCCCAGCCAGTTTCTTTTTTAGAAATACGAAAATCTGTGGGAAATCTATACAGAAAGTTGAGTGAAAACTAAACACAGATAGTGGTAACAGGGAAGGTAGTCTAGTGGGGCACAGATGGTGACTTTGAAAGATTGCTGATGCTCTTTCTTAAATCGCCGATGATTTTAGTATTTTATGACACAGATATTTTGTTTTCATAATGATGCCATGTTATAAGTTATTAGGAACATTTTATATGATCTTTTCAAAGAGTCACATATTTCTCCCTTTACAGACTGTTACTTTAATTTTCTTAGAACCTTAATAATTTAACAAGATTGTATAAATTTGGTCATCACAGAGAATTGTCCACTTGCCTTGTCTTGTAGATTTCCCATCAGACATTGCTAATAAGTCTCTCTCAGAGAGCACAGCCACAATGCTCTGGAAAGCCAAAGGCAGGAGGAGAAGAGCCTCCCACCCTGCTGCAGAATCCTCCAGTGAGCAGGGGGCCAGCGAAGCTGACATCGACAGTGACAGTGGCTACTGTAGCCCCAAGCACAATAACCAGCCTGCGGCAGGCGCTCTGCGAAATCCTGATCCTGGGACTGTGAATGTGCGTATCCCTCACTTGTTTGTCTGTTTGTCTGTCTGTCTGTTGTTAGTCTTGCTGTCAGTATATTGTGTCCTTTGCTGAAACTGAAGTATTCATTTTTTTTTTAGCAATCCTTAATGGTATTTACTATTCATGAAAATATGAAGCACTGTTAATAAATATATTTAACACTAGGTTAAATTGAAACATTTGCGAAGTATGACATGTTGACGCTTAGCTAGAAACTAACTATCCTTTCTGTTTTGTGTTTTTAGCATGCGGAATCATCAGGCTGTACAGGTACTTATTTTTTGCAGTGTTTTTTCTGTATTTTCTTCTTTGTCCATTTCAAGTTTTCCTTTAAGTGTGGCGCTTACCAGGGCTATAAACAAAAATTGTAAGTCTTCAGTGATTCAAGTTAATTGAAAAGTATATATAGTTTTACCAAACAAGTGAGAAAATGTGATCTGGAGCATTCTGCAAGATGACATTTGTGTTACTAAGAAGGCACATGTCACTCTAAAATTACAGAGAAAATTCCATGTCTGTAGTGACTCAGTTGTTTAGATTTTTTTTTTGCCTCCATTATCAGCTAATCTAATCTTTATTATCTTTACACATTTGATGCAGGTGGTGTAAACTGGCCCAAAGTAACTTGCCAGGCAATCCAGAAAAGACCGTGGATGGAAAAACACCAGGCGTTTTCTAGAGGGGGAAGGCAGACTGAACAGAGAAATAATTCACAGGTACTTTGAATGAGGTTGGAAATTTGATTATGTGTGAGATGACTAGTGTTAAATTTATCATAATAATGGTGTAGCAAGCACATTATCCTTAAAGGTACATAAAGTTATCTAAGTGTGAACTGCTGTGGGCTGTTGATAAAGCATGAGGACCTGAGTTCGGATCCCCAGCCCCCACTTAAAATACTGTCATGCTGCAGTGCACATCTGTAACCGCAGAGCATGAGAGGCAGGCAACCTAGCTGAATTGGTGAGCCTTGGGTTCAGTGAAAGACTGTCTGGAAACAGTGAGGTAAAGAGATGCAGAAGAAGGCACACACGTATGATTATGCAATAATCAGTATGCCTTGGTGTGCCCCAGGCCAGTGAGAGATCTTGTCTTTAAAAAAGACGGTTGTCTTCTGAAGAAGGGCACCTGAGGTTGTCATCTGAGGAACGACAGAAACACAACATGCATGTGCATCACCCATGTGCACAGAGAGCTCTCATATCTAAAACTTCTTAAATGCCTTAGCAGAGCATAAATCATGAAATGGCAATGTGTTGAGTGAGGATGGTGAGAATGTGGTGTAAGTGGTTCATCTTTCTACTTTATGTCTGGTTGAGGAGGTTACAGTTTTAGAAAAGGACACCCTCCACTGCTGTTCCACCTGCTGTGTCTGTTTCCTTCCTCTCAAAGATTGGAGCCTTCTCTTAAAAATGGTTGTTTGAACTTGAGGACGGTCGGGGTCTGTGGGTTCTAAACATACATTTATTTATTTTGTGGGCGTGAGATTAGGACAGCTTGCAAGAATAAGGGTCAATCTCAGGTCGTCAGGCCTGCTGGCAAACACTTTGCCTGCTGAACCGTCTTTCCAGCCATGTCACATTGATGGTTCCCTGGTGCCACACTGTGGCTAGACTGGGCACTCTCCTGACAGTCATCAGAGTGGGCTGTGCACAGCTATGTACTTACAGTGACTGTATGTATCTTCCTGTGTTGATTGGCTGTCAAATCAGGGAATTGTTTATTGGTCATTATTTCTATTTTTCATTTTAGATAGACTTCCTGGATCTTTATGTCTAGTTAAGAAATTAAAGCTGTCATATAAATATGAATGGACCAAAAGTAAGAACAAGATACTGGATTGTGTATACCAGCTGCTGCCTGCTCTTGGCCTCCCTGAGACGAACACTTAAGATAACTCCTTGACTTAGGCTCTACTTGCTGTCAGGAAAACAGAAGGAATGCTCCTTCTCTGTGATTCTGCAGAATCAGGCCATTTTGTGTCCCAGGCTTGTGAGGCAATCTAGCTTTAGCTTTATTTGATGATAAAGGTTAGACAAAGCCTGCAAGATGTTTACTGAGTTTTTCTGTTGAAATTGAAACCTCCTGCTTTCCAAAGTTCCTGGTCTGGGTCCTGGCCTGGTTTGTTTTGTATCTGTGTCCATTAAGGGAATAATCCTGAGATGAAAAACACTATAAATGCTTTCTCTTTACCTGATAACTGGTGGGAAAAAAGGAAGCTAAGCAGTTAAGTGTATTTTATTTGTTTGTTTTGAGAAGGTCTTTCCCGGGCTGGAGAGATGGCTCAGCGGTTAAGAGCACTCACTGAATGCTCTTCCAGAGGACCCGGGTTCAATTCCCAGCACCCACATGGCAGCTCACAACTGTATGTAACTCTAGTTCCAGGGTACCCAGCATCCTCACACAGACATACATACACTAATGCACATAAAATAAAAATAAATAAATTCTAAATCATAGATACAGTCCATGGGAAAACTAAAAGTTAACAAAACCATACAGAGAGAGAGAGAGAGAGAGAGAGAGAGAGAGAGAGAGAAGGTCTTTCCCTAGAGCTGAGGCTAGCCTGGAACTTGTTGTTAGCTCAGGTTGCTCTGAACTTGTGACCTTCCTCCCTTGGTCTCCCAAGTGGCGGCATATGCCCCTCCAGCTAGCAGCTTTGTTCATTTGGTTCTTTCTTTAGTCCTAGAGCATTGAGCCAGATTTTGACAGTGTGTTGTCTGTCTACTACTGATGTTTCCTTGTCCTAGTATTTTTCTTAAGTATATACTTGCTTTTTCCCAAATACTAACTCCTTTCTTAAGTCAAAACATTATGCCCTTTTGCAACTTCTAATTGTTTCCTATACTTTAAAAGGCTTTTAGAAGGTAAGTCCCACAGAAAACATTGACCCGTATTTTATACTAGTTTTTTTTCCTGTGTGTGAGTGTGTGTAGGTTGTCAGATAGCTTTGGAGTTAGTGCTCTTCTTCCACCTTCTCATGGGTTCCGGGGTCCAGCATAGGTCGGCCAGGCTTCACAGTAAGTACTATTAGCTGCTAAATGGTCTCCCTAGTCCTTGTGCTACTTTTTTATAGTGCAGCATTTTGAGATATTTTTACCAGAGACTTAACTTTGATGCATGGTGATCTAGATTTTTAAAGCAGCAAACCACTTTTTGTTTTTTTTTTTTGTTTTTTTTTGAGACAGGGTTTCTCTGTGTAACAGCCCTGGCTGTCTTGGATCTCACTCTGTAGACCAGGCTGGCCTGGAACTCACAGAGATCCTCCTGCCTCATCCCCCAATGCAGCAGATACTTTCTTCACTGACTGTAGGACTGGAGAGATGACTGAGTGGGTAAGAGTGCTTGCTGTGCAGGCCTGAGGCCCTAAGGTGAAGTCCCCAGCGCCTGTGTCACATCAGACATAGACGTGTGTGCCTGTGCCTGGGGCAGAGACTAGAGGACGCTGCAGCTTGCTGGCCCCCGGCCTAGCTGTGGGTTCCCTGAGAGACCCTGTCTCGTGGAGTAAGGCTGAGCATGACAAAGCAGGCTACCTGCTCTGTCCACAGACACACAGGGGTCTACATAGACAGGTGTGTGGATGGCCCACACAGAGACTAAACATTGAAAATAGGAAAAAGAAGAAAGGAAAATCAAGGGATAAGGGAGGGATGTAAAGGGCGTCAGGAGTTCTGATTCTATTACGGTTTGTCAGCTTTTTGTCACTGTCCCACGACACCGGGGCAAGCCAAGTTTATAAAGATAAACGCTTTCTTTAATTTATAGTTCTGGAGAGCAAGTCTAACAGCATGATACAAGCCCTGGTGAAGTCCTCCTGGCATGTAATGGGATGTGTTTGTGAAGAGAGGGATGAAACCACATCTAGAAAGCCCGAGAGAGACCTAGGGATCAGATTCAGCTTAGCTCTTAAAAACTAAGCAAGACTGACTGACCAGCATACCCCAGACATCTCCTGGCTCTGCCTTTCCAGCAGAGGGGTTAGAAGTGCATGCCACCACACCTGGCTTTTTATTTTGTTTTTGTTTTTTTTGTTTTGTTTTGTGTTTTTGAGACAGGGTTTCTCTGTGTAGCTTTGCGCCTTTCCTGGAACTCGCTTTGGAGACCAGGCTGGCCTCGAACTCACAGAGATCCGCCTGCCTCTGCCTCCCGAGTGCTGGGATTAAAGGCGTGCGCCACCACCGCCCGGCTCTGGCTTTTTAAAGTGGATTCTGGCAATCAAACTCGGGTCCTGATGCACCACCGGCAAGTATGTTACCTACCGCTGAGCCCTTTCCACAGCCCTAGGCCCACCTCTTGGAAGTTCCACACCTCCCAATGCCACCAGGGCCTCCAGGAACCAAGTTCTAAAACAGGAGTACTTGAGGCAGACAATATCCAAAACAATTAACATGTTAATTAGATTTTCAAAAGGTTTTCATGTAGTTGGGCATCTCCATGTTTTGAGTTATTTGCGTTTCTTTTTCTGTGAACTTGTCTGGTCATGTCTCTGCTTGCTTTTTGATTCTGGATTTATTTCTTTTTATCTTGATTTATTTTGAGACCAGGTCTTAATATGTAGTCTAGGCAAGCCTTGAACTTGAAGTCTCCTACCTCAGCCTCCCAAGACTTGGGGTTCCAAGTGTGCCATCATGCCCAGTTTGCATCTTGATCTCTTTCCTTTCGTCTTTCCTCCTCCCGTCCCCTTTTATCCCTCTGCTTTTGTTTTATTCATCACCCCTGCTTCTCTCTTTTGAGGCAGAGTCCCACTTTGTAGCCCTGTCTAGCCTGGAACTACCTATGTAAACCAGGTTATCTTTGAACTTGAACATCCTCCTGCCTCTGCTTCCTGAATGCTAGGACTACAGGCTTGTGCTCCCACCATGCCTGATTCATATGCTCACTTTCCAGCCACAAAACTGACTTAGAAGAACTGACAGACAGCGTTCAGTTAGCAGGAGGTTATTGATTTGTTCAGAAGTTATTGGAATATTTGCTTCCCATGGACCTTGTGGAAACTGTTAGTTTGGAAGTTTTAAGTTGCTGGCGCTTTTTTCTTTGTTAATTTTTGATGATAGAGTCTCTTTGTGTAAGCTTGGCTGGCCTGAAACTCATTATGTAGAACAGTCTGGCCTCGAATTCACAGAAATCTGTCTGCCTCTGCCTCTTGAGTGCTGGGCTTAAAGGTATTAGTCACCATGCTTGGCAGTCCTGGTACTTTTTGTCTTCCCTGTAAGTATCAAGTTGCATTTGTCTTTTAAAGAAAAATTGTTGTATATTTTTGACACCATCAATACATATATACGAACTGGTTCACAGCGGCAAGCATGGGAATGGCTGGTGTAGAGCTATGTGTTCTCAGTCTCCTGACTGCCTCTTGTTGTTTCTTGTTTGTTAGGATTTTGAGGTAGGTGTCGACAGAGAGGAACTTCTCATGTCTTTTTCATTTCTTCTGAAGTGGTGTTTAGCATCAGCTGACACAGGTTCTTAAGAGAAGTATCTGAGGCTCTTAGAACGCTTACCATGCTTTTTCTTTTCCTTCTGACAGTGGACTGTTTTGTAGACTTATTAGTAAGATGTCTCAATCTGTTTGTTACTCTGAAGGAGCACCGTAGACTTGATGCTTCTGAGCAGAAAGGTGTAATAAGCCAAGGTCAAGGTACAGGAAGGTCAGTTCTCTGGTGAAGGATTGTTCGACCTAATGGCCTTCTTACTGTTGTCCTTAGGGAAGAATGGCTGAGAGTTCTCTGGGTCCCTTTTACAGGCTTCGTAAATCCCGTCCATGATGCTCTGTTTTCGTGAGTTAGTCACTTCCCAGAGTCTCTGTCTTCCAGGGCTCAGGACTCACCCCATGAATTTGGGGACATATAAGTAGCTCTTGTAACAGGATAATAATACTTTATATGATCAGATAAAGTTCCGTTTCCTTTCATCTTTTTTTTTCTTCTCTGTTTTATTTATTTTTTTGGTGTGTGTGTGTGTGGGGGGGATTATTTAATTTATGAATGAGGATCTTGTGTTGTATCTTAGCTACCTGCCACTCTTCATATTACAGCCCTGGGTGGCCCCAACTGCATAGTCCTGCCTCTCCCTCTCTTGCTGGGGTTATAGGCCTCTGCCACCTTGCTTCTTCAGCCCATTTCCTTGAAGGCAAGGCTCTAATAAGGTATCACTAAGAAAAATTATCTCTAGGGATGTTTTTTTAGCCTAGGTGGGCCAAGGATAACCTTGAGTTTTTGGTCCTTCTGCCTCTCCTTGTTCTTGTAATCCTTTCAGGGTTGGCTCCTTCCACTCAGCAGGTTCCCTGGAGATATTTTCAGGTGATTAGATTTACTAGCAGTTCATACTTCTCGGACAGCTAATGAGTGCTCTATTGTATTGTGGACATAACCTGTCACTGGGACCATTCGCCTACTGGAGGACCTTAGGCTTGTTGTCGGGCTTTGTGAATAAAGCTGATAAAAATCTTGAGCCTCTCGGGGGAGAAGAACAGTACACCTTACCGTTGGTCTTACTGGAAGCTTTAGCTGTTAAGATAAACTATGTGCTGTATAGAAGAAGTTCCTTGAGTCACACACTCCATGTGCGTCTTTACAAGTTTGCTGTACTTCAGGGACAAAGTCACTTGAAAATGATGTTTCCTTTCCTCTGGGGTTCCTTAGGCTGGATTCCGATGCCGAGGGCATAGCACTTCCTCAGAAAGAAGACAGAATTTGCAAAAGAGACAAGACAATAAGCACTTAAACTCTGCTCAGTCTCACAGAAGTGACCTAAATTCTGAGTCTTTATATTTCGAGGTAATTTTTTTCAAATTCTATTTGTAAACTATTCTAAAAATGTCTTAATTAAGAAGTTAATTTGGTATGTTATTATGTGATAAATATTGTATTTTTGTATCTTCACATGTTACTCTGGTAGACTATAAATGACTTGACATACTGGCTCATTTTTAGTTGTCTTGGTTGTGTTTATTATGTAAGCTAACATCCCCTTTATTAATGTCTGTTTTGAAGTTTTGGCATGTGTTCATTTTGATGTGGTGTGTGGAAGAGAAGCTGATTCTGTTGTCATTGGATATGTTTGTAAGGTTTTTCAGATTTGAGTAATTCAATCGAAATAATTCCTGCTCCCTTTCAGTAGAGTCTTAGAGAAAAAAGAAAAATGGCTGTTTTATTGGCTCTCCTGGAACATATATCCTAACTCACTGTCTCTAGTGTATGCTCAGCTAGCTAGCTTCTACTCCAGGCCGGGGCTGTGTCAGAGTTGCTGTGAGTAGATACCAGAGAAACGCTTTGTGCTGGGAGGATGCAGACATGAACATACTCCTACGGGATTGGCTGTGATTGGACTAGGAGATAGAACAAGCCACTTGTGATGGATCTTAAAGAATAAGTTTGTTGTTTGTTATTGTTTCAAGCATTCCTGTTAATTCATCTGTGCAACTCACTTTGGTTAGAGCATAGATTTTTATAAAATAGATTAATAGATGCATATTAAACTGGAATTCTTGAAGTTAGAGGACAAGGATCAGTATATTAACTAAGCTGGATAATATCCCAAAGGAGTTGAGTGCGTCTGACCTACTCTCCCAGGAGTAGTTTTCCAGTAGTTTGGTTACCTGTTCAGTCATAAATGAGGAAGGTTCTAAGAAATGTGCCATTTGTTTTTATATTAACATCAGTTCAAATTTGGAAACCATGAGCCAGGTATGGTGGCTTAAACCTGTAATCCTAACTCTGCAGAGCTGAAATGCGAGGATTACTTTAAGCTGGAGATTAGCATGGGCTATAGTGTGAGACTGTGTCTCAAGAAAACAAAACAAAAATAAGGAAATTTAAGTTCTTGTTTGATATTAGGATGAATGGTTTTCTGTTAATACTGGAATTGGACTGCTACTTTGGCAACAGTTCTTAGGAAGATAGCTGCATTCCCACCCCCAACCCCTTTTTTTTAAGTGATAAGGTCTCTATAGCCCTGGCTGTTCTCGAACTCTATGTGTAGATCAGACTGGCCTTGAACTCACAGAGATCTACCTGCCTTTTCCTCCTGGGTGCTGGGATGATGGTGCGTGCTACTATGCCTACTTAGCTCAGTTTAAATTTGTTGGGGATTTTCTGAGGCTAGAACCCAGGGCTTTGTGCTTGCGGAGCGGCATTCTGCCACTGGCCCGTCCCATCAGCCCCTGTTGGTTTTTATTTATACAGATGATCTAAACTTAAAATGCTAGCTGAGTGTATTGGTGTATGCCTGTAGGGAGACTGAGTTGGGGTTTTGCCTGAATCCCTGGGTCTTGTCCCTCAGACACCATCCACCTTATTTTTTTTTATTTATTTTTTTTTTTTGACAAAAGGTCCCTCATTGACCTGGAGCTCAGTGATCAAGCGAGGCAGGCTGACCAGTGAGCCTCATGGAGCTGCATTTCTTCACGTCTCAGCACTGGGAGCTCAGTGCCTGCCCCTGTGCACCTATTTTTACTTAGGTTCTGAGGACTGAATCAGCTCCTCATGCTTCCAGAGTTAGCACTTTCCCAAGCAAGCCACCCCCCAGCTCTAAGAGCTTTTAGTCTCTCTGTTCTTAGGAATGAGGGCTTTGTGCAGTTTTCATAAATCCTGGATTGACCAGTCTCTCTTTCTTTACTTGTGGATTTTATACATGCTGAACATTTTTGTAACTGATAAAATGTTACTTCTATTCCTTCCCTTTAACAAAAGATAATTCTAATCTCAGAAGAAGAATAGTTTAACTATAAATACGACAATTTTATTATAGGCTCACTTGTATGATTCCATACAATCAGAAGGATATTGACTAAGAAATTAATTTGAATAAAAACATTATTTTAAACACTCTTCAAATTATATGTAATATGGAATGGAATAAATTTTAAAAATGAATACTAAACTATTTAACTCTTCTCCAAATTATCTGAATGTGATAAATCCAGTTTGAATTCTTTTCAGTTACCTACCTGTGTTAGGATAGAATTAGTGTAAAAAAATGAAAAAGTGGTTACAGAAATCTAAAGGATGGATGGATGTGGATATGACTTCATGCTTGAATGAAAAATAGGTTTAGCATGGGAGAAATAAAATTTCCTTTTTAAGGCTGATTTAAAATAGTTCAACAGTAGGATACAAATATATATTATTTTCCTACCTTTCAGAACTGTCAAACAGTATAGAAAGTTTCTATGCTGGGGAGGTTGCCTAGCATAAGTAAGGCTCTGGGTTTGATGCCCAGCAAACACACATGTTCATATGCATGAGCACATACATGAACACCCCCCCCACACACATGTGCATGCACCCGTGTGGTGATATTTTGTTGTACCCTAATAAAATTTGCCTGAAGATCAGAGGACAGAACAAGCCACTAGATTAAACTTAGAGGCCAGGCAGTGGTGGCACACACCTTTAATCCTCGGGAGGCAGAGATCTATCTGGATTTCTGTGAGTTCAAAACCACCCTGGACTACATGAGCTTGATTCAGTTTAGGAGAGAAACAGAGCCAGGCGGTGGTGGCACATGCCTTTAATTCCAGTACTTGGGAAATCTCGGCACTAAGAAGGAAGTGATATGGCTGGGCAGAGAAAGGCATATAAGGTGTGAGGAGACAGGAACAAAAGCCTTTTGGCTGTGGACTTAGGCATTCAGTCTGAGGATTCATGGAGACAGGATCTCGCCTTCCATTCGGCCTGAGGATTTGATAGTGGTGAGAAGTTTCTCTAATGGCTTGTTCCTTTGTCTCTCCTATCTTTCAGCATTTACCCCAATATCTGGCTCTGGGTTTTTATTAAAAGACCATTTAGGATTTGAGTTACATACCCCCTCACCCACACATACTGAGCACACCCCCTACATGCAGGTGTGTACACATGCACGTCCATACACACACAACACACACAGGTGTACGTGCACCTCCCTACACACACACACTGAGCACACTCACACATGCAGGCATACACACCCACACCCACACCCACCCACACACACACACACACACACACACACACCAAGCACACACCCCACACAGACATGCAGGCGTGGGCACTCACCCTCATACACCCTTTTGTAGGATTAGTCCTGAACATTTTCACTGACATCAGGGAAACTATTTCAGGATGAAGATGGGTTTCAAGAACTAAGTGAGAATGGAAATTCTAAAGATGAGAATATTCAACAGAAACTTCCTTCAAAAGTAGTAAGTAACTCCTTTCATAATTATAAGAAAAATAACACACCTTTTGAACTCGGCTATGTGGAAAGAAGCCTTGATGTTGGTATAAAGGACATAGGGGCAGCATGGTGTGTGGGGATAATATGTTTACTGCTTACTTTCACACTTTAAAATTGTTGCTGCAGTTGTACTTCATTTTAGGTGTGGATATGGGTGGGTGGGTACACGGTGTGCTTGAGGAAGACAGAGGACAACTTGCAGGAGTTGGTTCTCTCTGTCCATGTATGTCACAGGGGACCCAGGTTTTTAGTTTTGGCAGCAGACACCTGTACCTGCTGAGCCTTAATGTTTCTTTTCCTAAACAAAAGTAGTTTCTAGGAAATCTGCAGTTCTGTCACTAGATGAGAAAACATTAAGTGCTGTCAGACAGCGTGCAGTCTAGATAGAAATTCCCCAGACAAGCACCGCCTGGTATACCCAGGTCCTGCCCTTTCATCTCCTGTTCTAAAATGGTCCTTCCTCTCACCCTGTTCGTAATGGCCCCAGTCCTCTGAGTTTCCTTCTCTGTCCTGCAGAACCCGCCTCAGTCTGCATTGTCTTTCCTTATGGTTTGACATCTGTGACATGACTAACAGATGTGTTCCTCCTGTGTCACAGTTGGATGACTTACCTGAAAACTCACCCATCAATATAGTTCAGACTCCAATTCCCATTACCACTTCAGTTCCTAAACGAGCCAAGAGTCAAAAGAAGAAAGCATTAGCTGCAGCCCTTGCCACAGCACAAGAATACTCAGAAATAAGTATGGAGCAAAAAAAACTGCAGGTATGGAGTCATTTTCTGCAGCTATGATTATCTGCTGGCTTGGTGGGATGGACAGGAATGCCAAGTATAACTATAATTTGTCATTCTTTCCTCGTCAGAAACAATGAATCCTTTTTTATCCCCTTTTAGGAAGCTTTATCAAAAGCAGCTGGAAAGAAGAATAAGACCCCTGTGCAGCTAGATTTAGGGGACATGCTCGCTGCTCTGGAGAAGCAACAGCAAGCCATGAAAGCTCGCCAGATCACCAACACCAGACCGCTCGCGTATCCAGGTGACTCCTCAGTGGGTAGTCTGCTGCAGCCTTGTGGGGAGAGCTGTGTAGTCTTTCTCTTTCTCCCTGCTCTGCCCTTGATCAGTTCCTCTCTCCCTTCCCCCTCCCTCTCCCTCTCTCTCATGCCACGGGCATGTGTGTTGCTGGCAGAGGACAGCTTTCAGGAGACTGTCTCTTCCACCATGGCTTCTGAGGACCAGGTGAACTCAGGTCAGCAGGATTGTAGTACGTGAGCTTTCTTTCCTGGCCCCATCCTCATTGTTTGTTTGTTTTGTGGTTATTTTTCTTCTCCAAAGGTTAAAATACAAAAATCACGGGTCGTTTGGCCCTGTTAACTATGGAAGTATCCAATTAAATGACAAATTTTGATAGTCATCTGGCTTCCCACTGAAACTGTTCCTGTTTTAACCGGCCTTGTCAGGTTTAGAGCCCAGTGGTTGATCTTCCTCCTTTCCTTTTAGAGGGACAGGGCCAGCACAGAGGCGGCAGGGTACCGGTGAAAAGGACGAATCCTGAGAAGCAGAGTTTTCTGTCTGCTCTGTTCCCAGATTGCCCCAGTTCCAGACTGGTGCTGAATAGGTAAAAAGAAAAGACCGTGTGGCTGTATCTGAGTGCAGAGTGCAGCAGTCTGCAGCTATCCACTCATTTAGTGGATCCCTTTGCTTGAGGAAGGTAGAGGTGATACCGAATGCATAGAGTTGCATGCTGCTGGGATGGGAGAGTGGCTGGATACAGTGGAGGAAGTGGCCTTTCAGCTCACCTCTGGGGCTGGAGTCAAGCTGCTGAGGTTGGACTCCTGATCTTTGATTTGTTGTTTTACGAAGGTGTTTATCTTCCTGTACTTCAATTTGTTACATTAAAATGGAGTAGTGATGGTCCCTACTTCAAGGTTATTTGGGGAATAAATGAGCTGACAGATGTAAAGTGCTTAGAAAATCTCACTCAGTAAACTAATGAGTCTTACAAAGAACTGTGACCATTACAACTTCGTTGGGATTTTTGTTGTTGTTATTGCTGTTTTTGGTTTTTGAAAAAAGGCTGAAGTAATTCCTCTGCCTTAGCTTCCCAAATGCTGGAACTACTGGTGTGAGCCACCGTACCCAGCCATTTGTCATTTTAACCATTTATTTTTCTTTAGTTGCTGAGAACTAAACTGTCTAGCCAAGGGCCTTATGCTTGGCTAGACAAACACTTTACCATTGAACTGAATCTCTAACCACTGTATTTTTTTTTCCAATGCTGGGGCTTAAACCTAAGGTCTTATGCATACCAGGCAAGTGCTCTTCCACTGACCTATATCTCCAGCTCTACAACTTCGGTTGATTTAATAAATGTTATGTTAAGAGCTGGAGAGATGGCTCAGCAGTTAAGAGCACTGGCTGCTTTTCCAGAGGACCTGAGTTCACTTCCCAGCAACTACATGCTCACAACCATCTATAGTGGGATCTGATGCCCTCTTCTGGCATAAAGTCATACACATAGATAGAATGCTCACATACATAAAATAAATATGTTAAAAATGTTCTGTTAAACAACTCTGAATATCTGTGCTTCGAACGTACTGTCTGGAGCAGTTGGGGTTATGAAGGTGGTGAGGCTAGGCCACTCAAGAAACTCACAGCTGACTCCGCTCTGAGGTGGCTCAGCAGTAGGTGCTTAATGTTCTTGCTGCAGAGGACCTGGGCTCAATTCTCAGCACTCAAGTAGCATCTCACAGCCATTCATAACTGTAAACCCAGGAGATCCAATGCCCTCTCACATAGACACACAGGCATCCGCATGGTACACATCCATTCCTCCAGGCAAAACATTCATGTACATAAAATAAATCTTTAAATAAGTTTATAGTCTAGTCCAGAAAAGAATGAGATGATGGGAGTGAACATTTGTAAGGAATTGATGGAGCATGGAACAGCAGGATGTAGAATAGGTCAAAGACAACTCCAGGGTGTTGCAGAGATGACTTCATCAGTAAAGGGCTTGCCATGTGAGCATGGGACCTGAGTGTGGCTCTCTAGTACCAAATAAAGCCAGGCACGGAGGGCAGTGTGCACCTGGGATCCCAGTGCTACCGAGGTAGAGACCAGCAGATCCCTGAAGCTCTTTATCCAGCTCGTGTAGCTGAATTGGTGAGCTATAGGTTCGGTGAGAGACCATGTCTTACCAGCTAGGGTTGAGAGTGATTGGGACAACACATAGCACCAACATCTGGCCTTCACATGGATATGCACACAGGTGCAGGCGTGCCCTCACCCACACAACACCCACATGTGCTCTCTAGCATAGTGAAGAGGGCTGTGAGGATGCCACAATGACATAAGGAGAGTTGACAGTGGCCTTGACTTGAAATGCTAGCAGTCGAGGCCCTGGTGACCTCATTTGTCATGTGTATATGCATGTGTAGTTCAGGCTAGAAGTTAGTGCATTTAAAATGAGGGAAAAGCCCATGGAGTGACCAGGTTTCAGGGATAGGAGGAAGAAGAGCCACACATATAAATAGAATGAATGAATGGTGTTCTGGGAAGAATTTTTGAAGATTGGGAAATTGTATTTGGCAGCTGCAAGGTGGATGTGTTGGGTCTTTTTTTTTTTTTTTCCCTCGGTGGTGGCAAGGGGGATGGGGGACGGGGCATTGAGACAGAATTTCTCTGTATAGTCCTGGCTGTCCTGGAACTCAATCTGTAGACCAAGCTGGCCTTGAACTCAGACATCTGCCTTCCTCTGCCTCCTGAGTGCTGGGATTAAAGGTGTGCACCACCACCACCACCACCACCACCACCACCACCACCACCACCACCCGGCTTCTGTTGGGTCTTGACAGTAACACTTTCAATAGAGTGAGTATGGTGAGACCAGATGGCAGTGGTTTGGAAAGAAATGATGTCAGAACGATGCTGAGACTTTTAACTGGGAGAGAGTGGGCAGTAAGAGCACCTTAGGCTGAAGGCGAGCCAGGTAAGGGACCAGGCTTTGTGTGTTTGCCTCCCATCCCCTCTTTTCTTGTAGATAGAAGGGGGTGGCTCAGAGAAAAGAGATTGGGGTGGAGGAAGTGCATGTGAAAAGGAACAGCACAAAGTCCCAGAGGAACTAAGATGACGACATTAAGTTCATTAGTGGGCCTTGGACGGTTGTAAGGGTCTCTGTTCCCTCCTTTTGGATGTTTTTGTAACTTAGGCAGTGTCTTCTCAAAGTGACAGGAACATTCTGCTAGAGCGGAGGGGTTGAGATTGGAGGCTTAGAAATATTAAAAGAATGAGGGTGTGAGCAGGGGTGTAACAGGTGCTGGGTAGCACCGAGAGTGGGTGCGAGAGTCAGCTTTCCTTCCTGACGCTCAACTGAAGGGAAGCCGTAGGCTGCAGAAGTATTTAAAATGAGGTGAGTAACTGGCTCTGTAGGCGTGAGGAGAACACCAGAGGTAGGCCGTTGGGACTGGAGGTCAGTTGCGGAGAGTGTGCCCGCTCAGTTGCTGCAGTTGGGTTGAACTAACAGTCCAGGCTTACTTTCAGAGCTCTCCCTCGGCACCTGCATTGGCTTACCTTCCTCATCTCAGGGAGGTCAGAGACTTGGAAAGAAGGTGTGTCTGAGGGACTCTGCTGAGCCTGTTACTATGACATATTTTTTATCCTTTTCCACCAGAAGAGAAGGCTTGTGTTTTTTGAAGATTTCCCGTTGGAATTGTCCAAGAGTGTGGATTTGCTGCAGCAGTAAAACTGACGTTTTGTTTGTTTGCAGTCACCACCGCAGCTGCTTTCCACACTAAAGACACTGCTAACAGGAAGCCTTTAACCAGAAGTCAGCCCTGCTTGACGTCCTGCAGCTCTCTGGACGTGACTTCCTCTAAAGCAAAGAAAGGGAAAGAGAAGGAAATGGCAAAGCTGAAACGGCCCACAGCACTCAAAAAGGTAACTCTCATCTGGAAATGTTTCTTTTATAGGATAATTAAGGGTTTCCTTTTCATTTCTTTGTAAAATCAGTGGCGTTTTAGGAAGCAGATGTTGTAATTATTTATCCACATGGCTATGTGTGACTGGTTAATTCAAAACCAGCATTGTATGTAAGAAGGCCCTACAAAGTGAATTTTTCTATAAGGGTTAGAAAATAAGCAACTAGACATTTCATATCCCCAAACATTAAACTCCTTAGGTATCAGAAGTCCAGATCTTTCCTTCCTTTGCATGTTTTTCTCTTATGTATATATGTATGCATGCATATGTGGCGGCCTGCATGTAGAAGCCTAAGGTTCATGTCCCAGTTTTCTCGATTGCTCTTGACCCTGTTCTTCCCTATTCTTTAAGGAAGGGTCTCTTAGTTGAACCCAGAGCTCACCAATATGGTTGTTTTGGCCAGCCAGCTTGCTTCAGGAGTCACATGTCAGCCTTCTGGGCTCTGATTCATGGGTGGTCTGCCACACCCACCTGGCATCTTTGTGTGTTTGGAGATCCAGACTTCAGTTGTCACTGTACAGCAAGTGCTTTAACCACTGAGCCATCTCCACAGCCATGCCTCCCCTTTCTTTTCTCTCTTTCCCTCCTCTCCTGGCCAGCCTTCCCTTCCCCTCCCACCTCTTTCTTCTCCTTCTTGTTTCCTCATTTCAGTGCTGGAGATCTGACCCGAGGCTTCATACATCTGAGACAGGCACTCTGCCTCCCAGCTAGCTAGCCCTGGACCTTAGTCACTTCAGGGTTTGCTCTGCATGTAGAAGAGCAACTTCAGGCCACTTTTTCACTTCCATCTTCCTGGCCTGTAAATTGATGGTAGTATCTGCCTTGGTTTAGTATTTGATGGTAGTATCTGCCTTGGTTTAGTATCAGAGGGTCAGAGTGAGGCAATTCATGCCTGAATAGTTGAAAACTGTAGAGTATAAGTCACATGAACTGTATGAGTTCCAAACTTATAGTTTGGATTTCCAAACTTATAGTCACAGTTTGGGAAATCCTACTTGGTTGCCTAGGAGTTCCAGATTGAGGCAGATGTGTTTGTGTGTTCTCAGCATCCTGCTTCCCTTTATTTGAAGTGTGTCTGGCTGTGCACTCTCAGCACACTCTCCCTGTATTCTCTGTACAGCATTCCCTTCCACTTCCAGGGTCTGACATACCAGTCACATTTGTACAGGTCAGCTTTTGTGCAGCGGGTAATGCAGCCCACTGAGCTGCTCAGGGCTGTGCCTGTGTTTTAGTGTGACATCGTAGTAGCTTGTACCTTTTTGAAGAATGAGTGGTAATTAAAGAACTGTGCAATGGATTTCAGGTTATTTTGAAAGAAAGAGAGGAGAAGAAGGGACGTCTGACTGTGGAACACAGCGTTTTGGGAGCCGAGGAGCCAACAGAAATGCATTTGGACCTCACCAATGACTTGCCTCAGGAGACTGTCTCCCAGGAAGGTGAGGGCACCTCTCTCTGCCATAGCTGTCTGCAGTGTTGCCATGGAGAGGAAGCCTTGCTGGCTGTGCCTCAAGCGGAGTTGCACACTGTATTTTATGTACGTGGATTTGCATGGGGTTTTTTTGAAGGCAGATGGCTGAGAGAGTAGACAGGTGCTACATATCCGATCTCTGACACTTTGGAGGCCAGATCCATCATTTGTTGTAACATCTCAAACATTAGGATCTTCCCAGTGCCTGGGACTCCTGGGATTATCATAAGACCTCTCATTCATCATCTTTTACATAGGGAACACTATTTACCAGTTGTTTTATTTATAGGAATGTTTTTCAAATCATTTTTTATTGTTTTCCTTTCTTGCTTTGGGGGAATTAATACATAAGGCACAAGGAAATAGAGAATTGCAAAGCAGAGCAAAGTTTCTATTCATACCCAGGACATGTAATTCCAGCAGATAGGTTCTATCTGGTACAGTAAGTAGCCACACAGCGTTTTGCAGCAGGGTAAATCTGATTTGCACAAGAGTCAAGCAGGAGTTTCTCAGTATTTTTAGAAAGGTTTATTCATTTATCTAGGATGTGCTTGGCTTGGGTTCCCCTTTATTCTCAGTATGATTCCCCTTAGATTTATGTGTGCCCATTCATCCATTCATCCCTCTGATTTTGATTAATAGATACAGAAGGTGTTCAGTGAGTAGTGGAGGGAAGAGACAGGAAAACAGAATGATCAAAGGCTGATAATCCAGTAAACAGATAGGATTAATGTGTGACTTCGTTAATTATTAGATTTAATATACAAATTCAGTTCTTGAGTTTACCTGTTGAAGAGAAGCAGTAACTTAGTAAGAATTGATAGAGTTGATAGTTTGCATCTAAAAGTGTTGCTACCTAAGCACAGAAGCAAAGGCCAGATAAGTAGGTGGGGAAGAGGAGAGTCAGGAGAGGTGTCAGGAGGGTGCGCAGGTCAGGAGATGGTGAGCAGGTTTGGGGCCTGGAGAGTTGGGGAGGGTGAGCAGGTTTGGGGCCTGGAGAGTTGGGGAGGCTGAGCAGGTGTGGGGCCTGGAGAGTTGGGGAGGCTGAGCAGGTGTGGGACCTAGATAGTTGGGGAGGGTGAGCAGGTATGAGGCCTGGAGAGTTGGGGAGGGTGAGCAGGTGTGGGGCCTGGAGAGTTGGGGAGGGTGAGCAGGTGTGGGGCCTGGAGAGTTGGGGAGCATGAGCAGGTGTGGGGCCTGGAGAGTTGGGGAGCATGAGCAGGTGTGGGGCCTGGAGAGTTGGGGAGGGTGAGCAGGTGTGGGGCCTGGAGAGTTGGGGAGGGTAAGCAGGTGTGAGGCCTGGAGGGTCAGGAGAGAACGAGTGACATGGGATGTCATTGTCACTACCAGATAGAATTTGAAAGATTTAAGAAACAGATGGCCAGATAGAGATGTGTAATAATGCTATGCAGAAAGGTACAGATCTCCGGGCAGCTGTGTCTTAGATAATTTTGCTTCCCCATCTCCTCTGTGGAAACTTCTAAGCTATGCTTGGTTTTCCTTGGGTATGATAGTATCTCATACTTCATTCTTTCAGTTTGTAAGAAATAATAATTTGTGGTAGAAAAATACCTAACTCCAGAGAATTAGAATTCTACCATCTAAGTTGTCTGTGTCCGCCTGGGGCTTCTTAGCATTTGAAGTTGTCAGGCGCTTCCCTTTCACCTCTCATCTCCAGATACTGGACTGAGCATGCCCAGTGATGCTTCATTGTCTCCAGCAAGTCAGAACTCTCCGTACTGTATGACACCTGTGTCGCAAGGCTCTCCTGCCAGTTCTGGCATAGGCAGCCCGATGGCATCGTCGACGATAACCAAAATCCACAGCAAAAGATTTCGAGAGTAAGTTTTGTGTTTTTCTCTCAATATTGAGGTCAAATAGTTGAAGGATCTTGGTTGTTCTGAATTTGTATCCTTGTTACCTAGTAAGCAGAGCAAGGTGGAATGCAGAGGTTGGGCTGCTCTTCTCTTGTTTAACAGGGTTTGGGTCTATTTAAAGCAGTTCTGATGTCAGCATCCATGGAATGGGATTTCACAGTAGTAGGTTTTCTTTATCACATACGGTGTTTCTATCCCAGAATCCTGGCCTCTTACATCAGATGTATATTATAGATGCATGTTATGTATATGTGCATATAGAATGTAATGTACCGTGGGTTTTGCCCCTCCAAATACTTTGGGGGTTGGGTTTTTTTTTTTTGCATATAATACAGGTACTTTGGAAAGCTTGCTAATCAGTTAATAACATATAATAGGGTTCTTCTCTAAGACCCTGAGTCTGTCACATAAAGCCATGTCATTTTGTTCTTGTTTGGTTTCATTTTTGTAGTGCTAGAGATTGAATTCAGGACCTCTTGCTTCCTGGTCTAGTGTTTGACCACTGAGCAACACAGTCAACCCAAGCTCTTGCTTGTAAGCAAATATGTCTTGGTTTAAGAATTAGGATAATTAGGGAATCACTAAGCTCACTGCTGTGACATATTTTAGTATTTGTGTGGATGAAGTGGTTTTACCTTTAAAAATGACTTCTGAAGGAATCCTGGAGTGAGAGTCAGTGTGGTCTGGCAGCCTCTGCCCTGTTCTGCTCGCTCCTCAGCTCTAGCGTTTGAGCAGAAGCCTCTCTTCAGGCTCTGAGCAGCTAATTATATGTCAGGCAGCAGATGTGGAGCAAATGAAACACATGGAGAATAAATTACATGTGTGTGAAACGAACAGCTTGAAACGGGAAGGAAAATGTCGTTTGATGTTGAATCCTTTGAGTGTTTATGATGGTTAATCTTTCCTCAGTCCACCCATTTCTGTCTTCTGAAATTGTGTCATACTTGCTTAAACATTTTCATGCAAAATGTGACATTCCCTGGACATGTCTTCCACCGTATGACGTAGACTACCTGCCTCTGGTGGAGGTGAGGTAAGGATGGTCAATGGTCCACAAGTAAACTTGGATGACTTCCTCACCCTGCAGTTAAGTGCACAGTGACCACACACTTTGTTTTTCTGATAGAGCCGACGTGTTCAAATGGCCTCTGATTGCTCTGTTTGATGTAAAAGCCTGTGACTTTTACCCCAAGGCCTCAGTTTACTGATTGAGTTCATCATCCATAGCCATAGGTTTTCAGAACCTCTAACTAAACTTATTTTCGTTACTGGAAAGGCTTTCATGGTTGAGACTTATCCAGGCTCAAAGGATGAAGTGTTTTTAGGTTTCTTGGCATGTTTTATAACATTTTTCCTTTTAGCAAAAGGTTTATTGGGTATACTGTAAGGACCAATGGGCTATGCAGTAACAAGAACTGTCCACCACCTTGATTTTTTTCTTTAATGTAGCCTGTGAAGGGGTGGGTTTCATTCATTATGGCATGTTTGTGCTCATTCACGACCTTCTCCAGCTGCCTCCTTCTCCTGCGGCCCACCTTACACTACTTCACTCTCTGGCCCGGATAGTCCTCTTCTCACATCACTACATTCCATTACCTTAGCTGGGTGGTGGCGCACACCTTCAATCCCAGCACTCCAGAGGCAGAGGCAGAGCTCTGTGAGTTCGAGGCCTGCCTGGTGTGCATAGTGAGTTCCGGGACAGCCAGGTCTACGTGGTTGACCTGTCTTCAAAAACAAACGTTTCATTACCTTCTGTTTTCCTCCCTCTTTGATCCTTTTCTACTTTCATGACTTGTACTCTGGTGTGCGCCTGTGCACACACACAAACTTAAATCTAAATTCTACATAAGAGAAAGCATGCTGTATTTGTCCGAGTCCGTTACTTTACTTAGCATAATGATTGCTAGTTCCATCTGTTTTCTTGCAAATGTCTTGATTTTATTTTTCTAGGCAGCTGAATAAAATTCCAGTATATATTAATAAATTTCTGTCAATTTCATTTAGCCATTCATGTTGGAAAGCATCTAGGCTGGTTCCATTTCTTAACTGATAGGATAGTATGGCGATAACGTGGGTACACATTGACCTCTTTGCTCTGTTAACTTGGAGTTCTTCAGGTCTCCACCCAGGAATGGGGCAGCCGAGCCCTGTGTGTGGCAGCTCTGATTTTCCTGGTGCTGCACCAGTTCCCACTGTCAGCAGTGTTGGGACTCCTCTCTTCCTCAGTGGATGAATTGTTACCAAGAAATTCAGATCGCATTGCTTCTCTAGAGGCCCCGCTAGTATTTATCACAGTGACATAAAAACTGTGACCGCTCAGAAAGCCAGCATTCGGTTTGTACCGTTAGAAAGTTAGTAATTAGGAGTTCAGTAGTACTTCCCTGAGGCAGCCTGTCCTGGACTAAAAGCTCCTTAGTTGAAATTCACAAGCAAAGATAATCAGTATTGCTGTTTTTCTGATTGATGTGTTTAGAAATTGTACTGACTGACAACTTTTTATAAAAATGCCATGTTGGATGTATTCTCCCTCAAAGATATTTCCTAATGTTAGTCTGTAATTACAGGAAATGAATTAGGATGGAATGACCTGGTTCTTTGCTTCCTTGCCAGATATTGTAATCAGGTTCTCTCTAAAGAAATCGATGAATGTGTGACCCTCCTTCTGCAAGAGCTTGTCAGTTTCCAGGAGCGCATCTACCAGAAGGACCCCGTGAGAGCCAAAGCCAGGCGGCGGCTGGTCATGGGCCTGAGGGAGGTCACCAAGCACATGAAGCTGAACAAGATCAAGTGTGTCATCATTTCTCCAAACTGTGAGAAGATCCAGTCAAAGGGTATGTACACTTGCCGCAGAAATGTTTATCATTTCTTCGTTAGCATTGTAGGGAATTGAAACAAGCCCTGCAGCCGGGAACACATCTATCTCCACAGTACAGTTATGGAATAGATGTTGAGCGTGAGAAATCTCCCAGTACCTAAACTTAAGTAGGTGTGATTAAGACAGGATTCTAAAGGGAATCCTTGTGTGTGAACGATGGTTAAGTATCTCCGTTGAGCCCCCAAGTGTCTGTCTCCTTACTGTGATCAGACCAGAACTAGTCAGGTGCGTCACTTTGCATCTGTAGATCTTCTCTGAAAGCTTTACATAACCTTTCTTTAATGATCTTTCCTCTTTAAAAACAATTAGAAAAAGCTGGGCAGTAGAAGCACATGCCTTTAAACCTAAAACTGGAGAGGCAGAGACAGTCAGATCTCTGTGAGTTGGAGGCCAGCCTGGTCTACAAAGCAAATTCCAGGACAGCCAGAGCTACACTGACAAACTCTGTCTCTAAATAAATAAATAAGTAAATAAATAAATAAGTAAGTAAGTAAGTAAATAAATAAATGAATGAATGAATAAGTGAATAAACAAACAAACAAACAAATAAATAATAAAAAATAAAATAAAGACAGAAAAAAGATAAAGATATCAGCTCCTGCTTAAGATGGAGATTTGTCTCCCAGAAACCAGTGGTTACATAGTATCTGAGGGAGGGTTTTTATTGCTGTGGTAAAACACCACAGCCAAAATCAGCCTGAGGAGCAAAGGGTTCGTTTCACCTTACATTTTGTAATTCATCATTGGGGAAGTCAGGACAAGAACTCAAGGCAGTGGGCTGGAGACGGGTGCTGATGCAGACGCCATGAAGGAGTGCTGCTTACTGGCTTGCTCCTCCCCATGGTTTCCTTAGCCTTGCCTTCTTATAGAACCCAGGACCACCAGCACGGGGATGTCCTCACCCAGTGTGCTGAGCCCTCCCATGTGAACACTAATTAAGAACGTGCACGTCGGCTTGCCCAGAGGCGGGTTCTTAATTGGGGTTCCCTCTTATCAGATGACTAGCTTGTGTCAGGTTGACATAAAGCTATGCAGCACACAGAGAGAGGCTCTCACCTGGTACGCAGCCGTGTTTGATGTGGTGGGGGAGCAGGCAGATGGAGGCGTCAGTAGCAGTGGTAGACGTTTGTACAGAGAAAACACCAATGCCACCATGTTCGTCTGTCTCCCTAAACGTGGTCAGTTGTTACTGGAGCTTAGACTGTGAAGAAAAGAATTAGCTACTGTTAACCATTTCAGCTAATCTCTCCGTAATAAATGTTTGTTGCGTTGAAACTTGATTCCTGCTGTGCTCACTCTTCTAGACAGAGAAAATAAAACACTGGGTTTGAAGGAATTGGGGATTTAATTTTGAAGAAAGACAAATGTGTGTGTGTGTGAGAGAGAGAGAGAGTGTGTGTGTGAGAGAGTGTGTGTGAGAGAGAGAGTGAGTGTTTGTGTGTGTGAGAGAGTGTGTGTGTGTGTGTGAGAGAGAGAGAGTATGAGAGAGAGTGTGTGTGTGTGTGTGTGTGAGAGAGAGAGAGAGAGAGAGAGAGTGTGTGTGTATGTGTGTGTGTGTTACAGTTCAAGTAAGACATTGCTTTGCTGCAGTACTCTGTTTTTTAGCCTGGTTAGCTCCGATATGAAGGTGATTGAATGGATGCCTCTCCACGTTGATTTCCTTAGGTGGCCTGGATGAGGCCCTCTACAATGTCATAGCCATGGCCCGGGAACAGGAGATTCCTTTTGTGTTTGCCCTTGGAAGGAAAGCTTTGGGGCGCTGTGTGAACAAGCTGGTTCCTGTTAGTGTTGTGGGGATCTTCAACTATTTCGGTGCTGAGGTAAGAAATTAGGAGACACGATCAGGGAGGTGGTTCAGTCAGTAAATGACCTTCAGTCTGATCCCTGGCACCCGCCTCAAGCCAGGCAAGGTGGTGCACACTTGTCCTCACAGCACTGGGGAGCCAGAGACAAGGGTCTCTGGGGCCAGTGAGAGAGCCAGTCTAATAGACAAGATGACTGGCCCTGAGGAACAGCACCGCCGTTGACCTGTAGCACACACAAACACACACACACACACACACACACACACACACAGGAGGCATACTCTCTTTCTCCATCCGGTTAACACATGCTAAGAGTGAGTTAGTGACTCAGAGGAGTGGACCAGAGCTTCTTTCTTCAATATTTTCTTCTCTTCCCTTATATCCTTTAGTTTCTAACTGTTTCTGTCTGTCCTGCTTATAATACCTATTTTAATATCAAAATCATGAATCTTCATGCCTATTTTTTTAGTGGTTTCATTTAAATGCGTCATTATTAGTGGTCCATGAAGGGGCTGCTTTTAAACACTCTTCTTCCTTTATAAAAACAAATAGTAAGCATGTGTTTGGTAGCTGGCTGCAGCATTTCCTGCCCTAGAAGTCAGCACAGTTCTGACCCTCTGAGCAGTACTGGGGTGCTTTCTGCCATGCTCTGATCCCGACGTCATGGCTGTACCTCGATGAGAATGAAGAAAGCCTATTGGGCTTCTCACTCTAACACGAATTCCTAAATGGTCTTTTAATAAAAACCCGGAACCAGATATTGGTGTGAAAGCTGAAAGATCAGAGAAGCAGCCACAGCCACCACCTCTTACCTTACCAGCTCCTCAGCCTGAAAGAGCCTTAGTTCCTGTCTCCTCATGCCTTATATACCTTTCTTGGCCCACCATATTACTTACTTCTTATTGCTGGGATTGAAGGCATGTGACTTCCCACATCCTGGGATTAAAGGTGCGAGATCTCAAGTACTGGAATTAAAGGTGTGTGTCACCACTGCCTGGCTCTGTTTTTCTCCTAGACTGAGTCAATCTCATGTAGTCCAGGTTGGCTTTGAACTCATAGAGATCCAGACGGATCTCTGCTACCCGAGTGCTTAGGATTAAAGGCGTGTGCCACCAGTGCCTGGCTTCTGTGTTTAATCTAGTGGCTTGTCTGTCCTCTGATCTTCAGGAAAATTTTATTTAATACACAATATATCACCACATTTCCCATTGTCTTAAAATACAGTTTTATATATAAAATTCAACATACTCTGTATCAAGCCATGTTGAGATTCTCTTATAACCAGGACATTAAAACATTTGCCAGGAATGCCAGGCATAGTGGCACACACCTTTAATCCCAGTGCTTGGGAGGCAGAGGCAGGTGATCTCTGAGTTTCAGGACAGCTGGAGCTACAGAGTGAAACCCTGTCTCGAAAAAACAAAACAAAACCCAGCAATAACAAAAACCTTTTCCTGGGAGTGAGGTCTTTTTGAATGATGCTCTGGGAAGCACTAGGCTTTGTCATAGGGGTTGTCTCTTTCGGTGCCTGAGAATGTCATGAGATAGAGCTATTGAAGTGCAGCTGTAGTGCTCTGTAAATATTGCCATTTTATTAAACATAAGACTGCCCCCATTTCCACTCCATTTCACTTCAGGTATTTATTTCATTCATACTGATTTTGTTCTACTGAGGGAGGAGGTTTAGGTTACTCTATTTCCAGGCTCTGTATTCTGTTTCTATAATTTGCCCTTGGCTCGCGGTAATCATGCTTAACCTCTTGTGTTATATTTTAACCATCGTCAGGCCCTAACCATCTATACAAATCAACTTCCTTTTAGCCTCTTTTCAGTTCTTCCCACAAGTAAGCATTGCAGAAAGGTTGGGTTTTTTGTTTGGTTTGGTTTGGTTTTGGTTTGGCGGGTGAAAATAGGGTCTCACTATGTAGTTCTGGCAGGCCTGGAATTCACAGAGCTCTTCTGCCTCTGCCAGGATTAAAAGTACCTATCTGTCAGCACACTTGGCTAGAGGACTTCAAATTCTGTTGGAAACTGCCATCTTCTCTACCCCTGACCACCTCCCTCCACATGTTCATTCCCTCATGTTCTAACCCAAGTAAGACCATCCCTGCCCCCAAACCAACCTTGTGTTTCCCTCCCTCCACATGCTCATTCCCTCATGTTCTAACCCAAGTAAGACCATCCCTGCCCCCAACCAGCCCTGTATTTCTCTTGTGTCTCCCTTAATTGTGTTCACAGACTCAGCTAGTCCAAACTGCCCTCCCCTCCCTCACAGAACTGTACCTGTTTTGAGTTCCTCAGTGATGCCCACAGTCAGATGTAGTGTCTTCTTTAAAAGCTACAGTGTTGTTAATTTGTTGGTGTTGTTTTGTTTTGTAAAATAAAAAGTTCCAAACCTCTGCAGGTGCCAGTCATACACAAGTTCTGTAAGAGGAGAGTTGATGCCGTTGTTCTTGCTCTCCATAGTGCCGACAGAAGGGAGTGTGTTTGCTGAACCTTTGAAATGGATTGCATTTAGAGGCTGCTGTTAGCATCAGCTGTCTCAGCCTTATGAGTATTAATAAGCCACGTGTGTGTTAGGTGCATTTTGTAAGGTTCTGTGGCTTACTAACTGTCCAAATTTCATCAGGACCAAAAATGTAAAAAACTTAATAAAAAAAAATGACTAGTCACAGAGGAACCTTGTCTTTTTAGAGCCTATTTAATAGACTAGTGGAGCTCACTGAGGAAGCCAGGAAGGCCTACAAGGACATGGTTGCTGCAACAGAGCAGGAGCAAGCAGAGGAAGCCCTGAAGAGTGTGAAGACAGTGCCTCACCACATGGGCCACTCTCGGAACCCCTCTGCAGCAAGCGCCATTTCCTTCTGCAGTGTTATTTCTGAACCCATTTCCGAAGTGAATGAAAAGGAGTATGGTAAGTTGTCCCATACTGTTTTAAATGAAATAATTAAGTGGCCAAAACCATTTTGTATATAATCTTCCATTGTATTTCTTGTTTGTTTTTATCTTTTTTAAAGTCTGGCCTTGAACTCACTGTGTGGATAAGGGTGACCTTGAACTTCAGATACCTCCCACCCCCTAACTTCATTTTTATCTCCCAAGTTCTCAGATTGCTGGTGTGTTCTATCATACACAGTTCATAAGACACTGGGGAGCAAGCCCAGAACTCCATGCAAACTAAGCAAGGACTCCATCAACTGAGCCACATCTCCAGCCCATATATTCTTATTCTTGATTATCAAATTTTGGCTTAAAATGTAGTTTAATAAAAGACACATAGAATAAATAAAAAGAAAGTAAAAAAATCAGTTTAAACATTATTATTAAAAATAGAATATTTGGCTGGGCATGGTAGCACACGCCTTTAATCCCAGCTCTTGAGAGACAGAGACAAGTGGATCTCTATGAGTTCCAGGGCCAGCCTGGTCTACATAGCAAGTTCCAGGACAATCAGGGCTACTGAGACTGCCCTTTTAAGACCCTGGAATTTAATCACATTTTGTCTTAGTCACTTGTTCCATTGCTGTGAAGAGACACCATGACCATAGAAACTTATAAAGGAAAGCATTTAGTTGGCGCTGGCTTACAGTTTCAGAGGTCAGTCCATTATCATCATGGCGGGGAGCATGGGGGCGTGCAGGCAGGTATTAGAGCAGTAGCTGAGAGTTACAACCAGGTCCATAGACAGAGAGACTGACAGACACTGGGTCTGCTGTGGGCTTTTGAAAGCACACAACCTTCCAACAGTGACAGAGTTCTTCCAAAAGGCCACACATCTCCTGAGGCTTCGGTTGGGCAGCAGTGGCACACACCTTTCATCCCAGCACGTGGGAAGCCTTAGTTTGTATTTTTAACACTCTACCTAAGAAGTAATTAAATGCTAAACTTTTTTAGGAAAAAGAAAAGCTGATGGAAGGAAATGCAAATGTGGCTTTAAGGCTTTATTTTTCATAATTAAATATATATGAAATAATAACTTATTTTTAATTTCTAAAATTATATTTATTGTGTGTGTATGTGCATGATAGGCTGTGGCACACCTATGCCATAGTATGTTAGAGTACAGTTTTGTGGAGTCACTTCTCCATGGTTTCCAGGGATTAAACACAGGTTACGTCTTTAATAGCAGTTTTTAAAAATGTTATTTAGTGCCGGGCAGTGGTGATGCACACCTTTTTTTTTTCTTTTCTTTCTTTTTTTTTTTTTTTTTTTTTTTGATTTTCGAGACAGGGTTTCTCTGTGTAGCTTTGCACCTTTCCTGGAACTCACTATGTAGCCCAGGTTGGCCTCGAACTCACAGAGATCCACCTGCCTCTGCCTCCTGAGTGTTGGAATTAAAGGCATGCGCCACCACTGCCTGGCCTGGTGATGCTCACCTTTAATCCCAGCACTTGGGAGACAGACAAAGTTGAATCTCTGTGAGTTCAAGGCCAGCCTGGTCTACAGAGTGAATTTCAGGACAGCCAAGGCTACACAGAGAAACCCTGTCTCCCCCTCACCCCCCAGAATGTTATTTACTGTGTGGCAGCCACAACAGATGTGGTGGGAGTGAGGGAGGAATGATGAGGATGGAATAGCAAACAGGAAGTGCTTTTGAATGGTTATGTAAAGTGCAGTGGGTTCAGGCAGTGGACATCTATCTCCATGTCAGGAAGGAAGGCTCCAATGAGTGGCCATCAGGACTTCCACAGAGCAGTGTGTGCTAAGGCATAGCTTATCCTGGGATGACTGCAGGGACAGTGAAGATTTAATGGGACCAGAAAGACAGGTAAGTAAAGTCAGGTCATGAGGGGCTCCGAAGAACTAAGGAGTCTGCCGCTTGTCTTAAGGACACCCAAAGCCAGTCAGAGATAAAGCCAGCTTGCAAAATAAGCTAGGGACATACAGCAAATGGACGGAGAGATTGATGCCTGGGTTAAGACAGCAGTGACCAGATGTAGTTTTTGAGCTAAGTGGCACAAAGGAATGAGTTTGATGGGATAGAGGCATAGAATAAGGAAGAAAGGTAGGCCAAGGGTTACCAACCGGGTTCTTGTGCTTTTACACTGTGAAGGATTGTGTTACTAAGGAGGTGAGCATGCAGGAGGGGTGGACTGCCTCCGTAGTAGGAGTAAGAGGGAGGATCTGGCCTGTGCTGAAGCAGCTGCAGGGAAGGAAGGCTGGTTGTTTGTTTCCCTCTCTGTATCCCCTGTCCTGACGAAGCGCCCAGTACCGTCTGCACCAGTGTGTGTATCTGTGGCCAGTGAAGCTGATACGTATTGGGTGTAGTTTCCTCTTTTCACTGCATCATGATCATGGTATTTATGACTCCTGTAAAGTGCAAATGACTACAAGATAATTGGATATTTTTATTTAAAAAATAAACCTGGAGAAGTGGGAGAGCCGCACTCATCCTGGAGTCCTAGTTGGTAAAGATGATTTTGTCAACACGGTTGTATAACACACTGCGTAAGCCAGGTTACGTGTGTTATAAGTCAGATTTTCCAGACAATAGAAATAAATGGTTAGATTGGTTGTGTATAAATGAAAGATATGACCCAAATTGTAGCTGATGTGCTTTTCCAAACCCTTGTCAAAATTTTTTTTTGTTGGACATCTTGGCTGTAATGCCTGTGAGTTGGGGTCCTCGAAGTCCGCATAGCTTTAGAGGACCCGGACACCGAGAGTCAGTGCTCTGGCTTTCGCTTGTAGGTTTTGTACCTGAGCATCAGTAGCTCTGCTGCATATGGCCGTCTCCTTCCAGACACAGTGGTGCATCTGTCTCTTAGTTCTTCGTTTGAAGGCACTTTGCTTTGAACATTTTTATAACATTTAAACTCAATGTAGAATAAACTAAAGGTTTAATTTTCTCACTAAGTTGCTGAGCCAGCAAATTTCTATAGGTTATTCCTGCACTTATTTTGGTGTAAGTTCCATGATTCTGAAACAGTGCTTCTGATTCTCAAAAATGTGTTTCTATTTGTAGAAACTAATTGGAGAAGCATGGTCGAGACTTCAGATGGCTTAGAAACATCAGAGAACGAGAAAGAGCTTCCCTGTAAGCACGGCCCTTCTGAGAAGCCCAGTAAACTCGCCCTCGACACAACCCTTGTGAGTAAGCAGCCGCCGCTGGCTGTGGGCAGCACTACCTCAGCGCCAAGCCAGGGGAAAGCCGTAAGTGACAAGGATGACCTGAAGCCAGATGACCTGGAGTGGGCCTCCCAGCAGAGCACAGAGACGGGCTCCTTGGATGGCAGTTGCCGAGACCTTTTGAATTCCTCCATCACCAGCACCACCAGCACGCTTGTCCCTGGCATGCTTGAAGAAGAGGATGATGAAGAAGAGGAAGAGGAGGAAGATTATACTCATGAACCCATATCAGTAGAAGTGCAACTCAACAGTAGAATTGAGTCCTGGGTCTCGGAGACCCAGAGGACTATGGAAACGCTTCAGCTCGGCAAGGCCCTGCCTGGCTCCGAGGAAGACAACGCAGAGCAAAGCGGAGAGGAATCGGCAGAAGCACTTGAGGGGATGGAATCGGGGGTGGACAGTGAGACCTGGACCCCTGACCAGCAGCCGAAACCCAGCAACTCCGTGAACAAAGAGCACTCTGATTCCAGTTCTGCTCCCCCAAATCTATAACTCAGGAAGTGTCAGCTGCCTCCAGCTGTGTCTGGCTGCAGCCCTGTATCTGACGCTCCATCTCAACATTTTTCACTGTCCAGTTATTTACTGTTTTTAATTCCCAACAGACCTTTTGTAGCTTCTACCTATTTTGTTATGATCTCTAGCTTCGCTTTTAACTAGTGTCCAAGTCTATTTCTAAGAATTGTGTAGAAAATTCAGACTTCTTTCAACTACTTTGTACTGAAAAATAATGATTAAAGAAAGAAGACCAAATTCTAAAGAAAAAAATAAACAACTAATGGCTAGTTAAGATGATTTTACAAACTAAAGATTGAGATTATAAGGACCAGTGTTTGATTGCAGATTCCATCTCCTTCAAGATAATTTGTCTGTTGGAGTGGTGTAAGCTGCTTTTGAAAAGTGCTCGAGGGGACTAAAAGTCGAGTGCATATTCAAAAATGGATGCAGATTTTGCTTGGTCCGCAATGTTTATTTCAGAAGCCACTGGCCATTGTAACCTATAAAAGTTGGGATAGGCTGAAACAGCCTGCAGGAGTTAGGTGAGCTCTGGAGCGTTACCATGCTGGCCTCGTTGTGGAAAGGGATAGATGTTTGTAAGAGCAGTCACCATGGTGCGACTTGCCAGGTTCTGTCTAACACTTGCCTCTTACCTCAGGAATGCTCTTGTACATAGTATGTAAAGTTAGGCAGACGATGACAGGTGACTAGTGTACAGGTTTGTATTACCACAGCACTTCCCGTGGACACCGGAAGCAAGGCTATCCTGCTGTGTTCTACTGCTTGCTTTTGCTTTAGGACCCTCTTGTTTTGAGGCATGGATCTGTTTGCATATTCAAACAAATCCACATTGTAAGTCATTTCATCTTTTAAAATGCACCTTCTTCATGGCAAGAACCACAGTTCCAGGAAGTCAGGGAAAGGCCTTTTG
>CABHPH010157476.1:0-43625 GCA_902168325.1 Peromyscus nudipes | reverse complement strand
ACACACACACACACACACACACACACACACACACACACACACACACAAAGTAAAATTAGTCAGACTGTGGTGATGTACGATTTAATCCCAGCACTTGGGAGGCAGAGACAGTCTGATCTATGGGAGTTTGAGGCCAGCATGGTCTACAGAGCGAGATCCAGGACAGCCAAAGCTGTTACACAGAGAAGCACTATCTCAAAAAACAAACAAGCAAAGTTAAAATTAAATAAATAGACATAAACACAAATATAATTCACTTGGAATCAAACAAACAAGCAATGGACAGCCATGCTGGGGGTCCAATTTTTTTATTTTTATTTTTGTTTTTGACAGGGTGATCTCATTATGTAGCCCTGGCTGGCCAGGAACTTGCTGCGTAAACCAGGCTGGCCTTAAACTCACGGACATCCTCCTGCCCCTGCACAAGTGCTGGGATCAAAGGCCTGGGCCACCATGCTGGGCTAAAATGCTTTTTTTTTTTCAGTGACTCCTCAGATTTTGTCGTCCGGATCCTGTTGTCAAGAGTCTCAAGGGAGGGCTGGTGAGCTGGCGCAGTGGGTAAAGGTCCTTGCTGCCGAGTCTGACAGCCTGAGTTCAAACCCCGACCAAGACCCACGTGGTGAAAGGAGAAAACTGAATCCTACAAGTTGTGCTCTGACTTCCGCAGGCACCTCCCCACTCCCCACATACACGTAAGTATTATTTAAAAACCTCCAGGGACGCTACAAATAATACTGCCTTACCATTAGCCAGAACCTGACCGATACTCCAAAGATGTCTTACTGACCCAAATTCGGGTCTTCAAGTACTTGGAGGCCTTTAAGAAGAAGAATGTCAGCTTATCCAATATGTTTATTAGTCCTGCCCAGAAATCTGGGAGCCCCAGGACACACTCCTTTCCATGCTGAAGTATGGAGGGCTGAGGGGACATCTGTCTGGCCACTTGCCCCTTCTATTGCTTGGTTGGCTAGCAGCCAGGCTATCTGTCCTCTACACAGGGCTCAGGCTGGCCAGAATGGACTCAGAGAGAAGCCCAGGGGAAATCTGTAGGCAAGGCTTGTGTCTTGTGGGCAGGACTATGACAGAAAGCTAAGGACTGGAGAAAGCAATGAAGATTAGGAAGCCAGTTTGCAGAGGAAGACTGGAAGTCCTTCTTTACCGGGGCTTCATCCAATGACAAGAAAATGGTCAGAAGAAAAGCGTTCCCCAAACACAAACAGGAGAGGTGTGGAGTATAAAGAACTACACACCACAGTGGCTGAATTTTTTTTCCTCCTTCCTCAGTATTCTAGTCCATTTCCAGTTTTGGGAGTGTTTTTCTTGCATTGATAGCTTTTTCTATCCAATTGTAACTGAAACAGCATGACCTTCTCTCCATCTCCCCTGTTCCTGGCAGTTGCCAAGACTTACAGCTTGCCTGCCCTGTTGTTTTTCTCAAAAAATCTAATAAAACTGTCCTCAAGCTTCCTTGTGAGTCTATTTAAAAATTACTTTATTGGTGAAATTAAAACCCCCAAAAGGGAACCTCAGTTTCCCTAGTAACAGGACTATGCCACCCTGATCCACACACCCCCACATCTGCCACTTCAGGAGGGGTCAAGGTATCAGGCCTGGGAGAATGTTTGCTATGCAAATATACCAAGAACCCAGCCTCCCTCCCGACCCAGAGCTTCTGCATTCCTCCATTTCCAGAGGAACCTCCCCAACACCCTACCCCGCCCCCCACCGCAGCACCACATGTCAGGGCTACAAGAGATACCACATTATTTCTCTGCCTCCACCCGGGTCATCAGCAGGAATTTGTGCACTGGGTCCAGAGATGTCCAGCCTAGATATCTGGCCTGAGCTCAAATACCTCCTTGCAAGACTTTCTTCGTGAGGTTTCTCGGGCTAGCACTACCATTCAGTGCCTAGCTCAGGTCCTTACTATCAAAGCACCAGGGGAATGACCTGGCTGAGAATGACAGCTACAGCCGCAGCCCTGCGCTCTGTGCCTGGCACTGCCCAGCTCCTCACAAGCCTTATCTTCTGCACTGGCTTAGAGTCTAGCTGGACTCTAGCCTTAGACACCCAACAGCTCTTCTAAGTGGGAGAGCCCGGCCAACAGCAAGGCCTCATTCACCTAGCGCGCCTGACTCCAAGCAGTCTCTCTTCTTCTAGATGCTCCATGAACAAGGCCAGGTGGGGCTTTTGGGGGTAGTGCCTCAGGACAGGGAACATGCCAAGGTAGTGACGGTGACTGAGTCAGTGACCCCCAGAAGTGCATCCCAGAAAGCCAAAGCACAGAGGTTCTGGGAGCTTAGGCAAACAAGGTTGGTCATTTCTGGCTAGGGTTTTGGTGGCCTGTCTTCCCCCTCTGGGTCTCTGTTTCATCACATATTCATGATGGGGAAATTGGATAGCTCTCACAGTTCTGGACATTGACTCTGAAACCCCAGGTGCTTCCAGATTCACGGACAGGTCCCAGGTAGCAGGCCAATGATCAAATGATCATTTCCTCACAACCAAACCAAATTCTCCCAATGGCCTGGCTTAGACCTTGGGTGGGGAGCTGCTCAGAGCGGACACTCAGCACCAGCTGGCTGACAAGTGGCCACCTGAGCAAGAGAAGCAGGAAGAACAGCTCCAATCGATCTCAAACTGGTTTGAAAGGCCTGAGCCCCTTTCTCCACTCTCCATGACCCAGGTCAGAGCGGAGGGACACAGACAACAGGTCCCTGTGCAGGGTCACCCAGGGGAAATACTGTCTTTGGTGGCTTCCCTAAGGATGCCTGAGCAGCCATCCTTCACAGAGATGATGTTGGGGAACACAGATGTCCTCTTGGGGCCAGCACAAAGCCACTGACTTAAGCAAGGCAACTCTTAGTCTGAAATGGCTCCCAGCGGCTCAGACTAGGAGGTAATGGAGGGAAAACTAGATCCTGGTATGGACAGTGCAGGTTAGATGTCGTAGCTCAATACTTGTCCTAGTCTTGAAGATGGGGTATCCAAGGGAAACTGAGTCCTTTCCCTCCTAGAAGTTCAATGTTGCGGCTCCTGGGAGTCTGTCAACTGCCTGAGGAATTGGGGGGCCAGAAGGGATTTCTGTGCTTTTATGTCACAGGTGGCTGAGCTGCTGGGAGCCATTTCAGACTAAGAGTTGCCTCCTGTGAGTTGGTGGCATTGTGCTGGCCCCAAGAGGACACCTGTGTTCCCCACCACCGTCTCTGTGAGGGATTGCTGCTCAGGCAGCAGGTGATGGATGGGTGGGTGGGTGAGTAGATGTGTACCTTGCCTCAACTGTCACCTCTGAGGGGTGATTTCAGGCTTCTCTGCTGAGACCAGCCGTCCTCCATTTCTCCTACCAGGCCCCATCTGTTTATTGTTCACGCAATCCATGTTTGGTGGTGACTGATGGTCACAGTTTGACTAGAGCCAGGGAAATGGAGGCAGCCCTGGGCTCATGTCAATCACCCAGCTGGGCTTTCTATTATCCCACCACTGCCTGGCTCAGATTCCCCTCACCTCTTCCTAGGGATGTCCGCGAGGTGGTCTGTGCCTGACATACATCCTCCATGTTGGATGTGAGGGATCTTTCTAACCATATCTAACCACTCTGCCGTGGGGAAGCTGTTAGCGTTCCCCCTGTTGAGCTTTTGTCTAAATTACTTAGCAGGGCCTGCCTGAGTCATCTCTGGATCTAATGAGGATTATTGATGTGCAAATGAATGGATGGATGATGAAGAAATGAACAACACACCTCAAAACTCCAGTGGAGCGTACATCCTATAGATTATATTATCTCTTAACATCAGGGATTCTGAGTCTCAAACAGGACCAGGGAAAAAGGCCAGGTCCCAGCAGTGGTTATGGAGACAAGGAAATTGGCCCTGGATATTGTCCATATAGGGAATAGGTCTAAATCAACATCCTTCTACCTAGGAAAGTCCTTGGGGCTCTGGACCCCTAGGTTCTGTTTCCTTTCTGGGCATTCTAGCTGTGGATCACCTCTCTGGGGTCTGAGATCAGTCCCACTTATGGGGGTCCCTGACACCAGCTCAGATATGTACTCATGAAAAACTAGTTTCTATGCTATTCAGGCTGTAATTTATGAGACTTGTTTTCTTCAAGCCCAGAGGAATTATTTCAAGTACTTGTCTCCTCTGGCCCGGTTCAGGTTCTCCACCTTCCAAAGCATCCTCAGTACCAGGCAGCCAGCAGAGAGGATGCAGCATCCCTGAAAGATTTTCAGATGCTCCTGACTCCTTAACCAGGCCCTGGGACTTTCGTGGAAGTTACCAGCTGGACAAATCCAGTGGGGACTCAGTTCTGAAATTCATCCTACAGTTTGTAGCTGCCAATCATGAAAGGGCATGTGGGAGCCACATAGAAGGTGCTGGTAGAATGTAAAATGGAGCAAGCGCTTTGGAGAAGTTGTTCTGGACTGACTTTTAAAAACAAGACACAGGGCCACTGAGATGACTCGGCAGGTGGAGGTGCTTGCTGCTGAGCCTGACCACGTGAGCTCAGTCCTCACATGGTGGGCGGAAATAACTGATTCTATTCATTTGGGCACAGCGACACATGCACATGCTCACACATAGACACACAGATAGATAAATAAATAAATGTAATAAAAATTTTAAAGGCGGGTAAAATGGATCAGAGGGTAAATACAGGTGCCCTCCACCAAGCCTGAGTTCAATCCCCAGCATGCAAATGATGGAAGAGAGGACACTCACAAGTTGTCCTCTGACCTCCACAACTGTGTTCTGTCATGCCTCCCCTCACTCTGTAAAAATAAATAAAAGTAATATTTTTAAATTTAAAAGAAGAACCAGATGTGGTGGCACACACCTTTAGTCCCAGCACTTGGGAGGCAGGTAGCTCTCTGAGAGTTCAATGCTAGCCTGGTCTAGAAACTGAGTTCCAGTACAGCCAGGATTATGTAGAGAGACTCTGTCTCAAAAAAAAATTTTAAAAAGAAAAAAAGCATAAATCTATTATCTGGTGGGGCATTCCATACCCAGGTATTTATCCAAGAGAACTACAAGCTTGTTTTTACACAGACGCTTGTACAGAAACATTCACAGCAACTGTATTTGTAACAGTCCCAAGCTGGGAACTATCCAAATCTCCATCAACAGGTGAAAAGGTCAATAAATTGTGATATAATCCAGAGACAGAAATAATAGTTAGCAAGAGGCTGGGATTACCTGTGAATATGCACAACAAGATGCTGAATGGAAGAACAAATAAAAGTAATACATATTAGATGCTCTTATTCATTGAAAAAAAAATCAGAAAACACAAACGTGGGCTGTCAAGATGGCTCGGCTAATACTGCCTGCTGTGGAGTCTGATGACCTGAGCTCCGTTCCCGAGGCCACAGGGTAGAAGTGAGAGCTGACTTTCTGCGGTTATCCTCTGATCTTCAAGCATGCTGTGGTGTGCATCCCTCACCCTTATTTGCACACACCACACAGAGCGCTGCAGACGAGTGACTGCCGGGAGACAGGAGGCATGGAAGGGAGAGTGCACAAAGGTCAGGAGGAAACTTTTGGGGGTGATGGATGTGGTCATCCCTGTCTTGGTGTTGGTTTCACAGGTGTGTTCATAGGTGAAGCAATCAGAATGTACATCTTCTGTACTATATATACTTGTGCGTGTCATATATAAATTGTACCGAAGAAGGGGAGAAAGAAGAGGCTGTGTTTATTCAAGACACAGACACTGCTCGGCGTACTCTTCAAGGCTCTTGCTCTCCTGATAATCCATACATTAGCTGTGTCTCCATGCATGGATCAAGATGACTGGTCTAGGCTTCTGCTTCATCAACCCAGAGAATTCCTATTCCTTTGCCAATGCTCCATTCAGTTTGTCAATGCTCCAGGGAAGCCTTCTTGACTTAGGCAGATCACACTGTGTACGGTTCCTTTCTCTGTGGTCTACAGCCCCGGCACACAATTGATTGTTAGCTGTCTGCCTGACCCAGTAGACTGTGGGGTCTTTGAGACTAAGATCCACAAGTGTGTCTGACAGTGCTGGGAGATTGTTGTAGAATATTATTTTAAGATGTGATACATTTGTTTAATTAAATAAAATTAACCTGGGGTCAGGAGGCCGAGTCAGCAACCAGCTGACGGGAAGTGGTAGGGAGGAATCATGTGTAGCTAGGGATCTTAAGTGGGGGTTGAGCAGAAGGATGCCCTGTTTTTGGGGAGATGTGAGCTAGGAGAGAAGGTTAGCTACTTGCTATTCAGCCTCTCTGAATGAGTAGAATTTCACCTAAAAAATGTAGTTGGTTGTTTTTACTCTTTTATTCTTTGGGGGGGCCTGGTACCCAGCTCCCAAATAAACCACACATGGAGATTTATTATTACTTATAAATGCCTGGCCTTAGCTTGGCTTACTTCTATTCAGCTTTTCTTAAATTATCCCATCTACCTTTTGCCTCTGGGCTTTTTCTTTTTCTTACTTCTTATTTCCTTATTTTATATTTCTTCGTATATCTTACTTTCATTCTTACTCCGTGGCTGGCTGGGTGGCTGGTCCCTAGCGTCCTCTTCCTTCTGCTCTTTTTCTTCTTCCATTTATTCTTTCTGCCTGCCAGCCCCACCTATCTCTCTCTCCTGCCTCGTTATTGGCCATTCAGCTCTTTATTAGACCAATCAGGTGTTTTAGACAGGCAAAGTAACACAGCTTTACGGAGTTAAACAAACGAAACATAAAAGAATGCAAACATCTTTGCATCATTAAACAAATATTCCACAGCATAAACAAATGTAACACATCTTAAAATAATATTCTACAACAGGAGATGGTGTGGGTCCATATGGGGTGGGGTGTGAGGGATTCAAAGGAAGGGCCAGGGAAAGCAGAAATCCCAGGCTCCAGGGAAGAATGGCCACATGGGTCACTGATGTGACTTAGCCAGCACTTTGGAGTATAGGGGTTGGGTAGGGTGTGTCTACTTCCTCCTTATACAGGAAAATACACAAAGAACTCTGTCCTAGACAGAATGGAAAAGCTGGTTTTACCTCTCCTTTGGAGAGCCAGGAGGCCCAGGCCTCTGCTCCACAGATAATCGGCAGGTTCCAAACCATTGGCCAGTCTGTATTGTCTGGGTCTGCTGGAAACAGCGTGAGAAAGACTGAAGCTAGCAGCTCCTCAGGATGAAGGGGAGGCCCAGCTTCCCAGTGATTCCTGTGTACACAGAAAGACCACGAAAAGCCACGTGAGCTCCCGATGCCATTGGTGACTTCCCAGATAGTCCTGATCTTCTACCTGGGATCCTAGAGTCCTGAGCAGGTCTGGCCTCATGACTTTGCAGAAGCCTCCTTCCTATGCAGCCTACTATGTGGGTTTCCCATTCAGCTCTAGGCTTAAATGAGCTGTTGAGAGTTGGGTCCTGCAGGAACTCCCAGTCAGCCTAGCCAAGGGCCAGTGCAGAGGCCAATGTTGAGAAGCCTGGGGAAATCAGTCTTCGGGGATTGAATCCGAGAAGAAAGATGCAATACCCAGGGGTGACCACACACACACACACACACACACACACACACACACACACACACACACGCACGCACACGCACCCACGGTAGCTGGGGTCCTAAGTGTCCTCACCATGGCTGCACCTGCAGGAGGGACAATCAGAGCTGAGGGCACTTCCTGGGCAACAAGACAGAACCAGCAACAGTCAGATTACTTCCTGATGTCACCTGCTGAAGGTCATTTATGCAACACACTTTTTTTTTTTTTCTGAACCAGAATGACACTCATAGAGACTTCTCACCTTTTTCTTCCTTAAGCAGAACCAGCCATTGGTCCTATCCTAGGTAGTTTAGTACTTATTTCCCACAAATAGGCTCCTTCAAGTTCAGCTTTTCTAGAAAGTACCCCATTGTACCTTCCTGGGAGATGGGCTCTTTAATGTCCTGCTGCTTTAACATTTTTAAGCTACAACCCCAAAGTAGAACCCTAGAAACTTACTCCTAAGCCCATGGACATTGGCTTAGGAAAGTCACAAAGTTACACTTGGACATTTTCCTCACAAGGGTCTACACTCCAGATATTGTCTTTCCTTAGTAAGCATATGTAGGGAACTTGTTGCGTGGAGTCCTGTCCTAGCTGCCCTCAGAAAACAGATGAATGTCCTACCAGACACTCACTGACAGCCTTGGTTGTGGAACCAGGCCTCAAAAGGGGCTCCAGGAACACAGAAAGTGAGGTCTCAGACCTGTTTTTAAGGACCCCATAACTTAATAGAGGCACAATTCTGAGTGCACTAATACACTGATGAAAAAATGTTCTAGAACAGCTATACTAGAGGAAGTCAAGAATAGCAATAATATTCTTTCTTTTTCATTCACACCCGACTCCAAGAACAGTTAGCTCATGGCTGGTTCTGCTCAAAAGTGAGCAAGGTGAACAGCCCCTGTCAGTGTTGAAAGTTGTGTTGCGTGGGGGCTGAGAATTGAACAGAATTGGATGGGCTGGTCTTTCAGTTGAGAGAGTCCAGGGTCAGGGCAGGTTTTGGTGAAGAGGACCCCTGAACCCCCTCTTGGGTGATAAACAGATCTGCTTGGCTGGTGGAGGAAGAAAGAGCAGTCAAGGCCAAGGAGGCAACAGGGTAAATCTCAGAAAACATCTTGTGCTATGAGATCAGAAGTACCTCCAACAAGTCCAAGCCTCCGCTATGGAAACTCAAAGAATTCCAGAGAAATTCCAGATTTTAGACTATGACACAGGAATGATTGCCTCTTGGTGTCCGAATGTGTGCTGAAATTGGCACTCACCTAATTCTCCTCCCTTTGTTCCTATGGGGAATCTCTTTGAGACAGCTCATGCTAAAAGCTTTCGGTAATGGTTTCCTGTGAAGACACACCGATTCCCCACTGGATAATTAGAATGTAGTGGAATCCTCTGAGAATGGTTGCATTCTCCAAAGGCTATCACTGCCACAGCCCAGGGATGGGGCTCCTTAATTGGTACGTATGATCCACATCTGAATCTCATTTCCCATTTGGGAAGGAGGGCACTTTCAAAAATATTTTTTCAGCCTGGATGACTTTGTTCAAATAGTTGTCTGTTTTACAGACAGATACAAGTGAAGTGTTGAAAGTGCTGTGTTTGATTAGAAAGTGGCTTTGCTTAAGGATGCATGCTGTAAAGACGTAGCATCATTTATTCTCCCGTCCTTTGTGCTGCTTGATGGCTAAATTCGATGGTTTGCACCCTGCTCCTTGCCCTACAAGACTCTGGAACCTGGAAAGGCCTCCTTGCCTTGCATACATGGTGTGGACACACCCAGGCTGTCTGGTAGATCTCATCTAGTGTAAGGAACTAAGATAAGGGCCAAGGGTACAGAAATGACTAAGCAAGGTCCAGGGAAAGACAAGACTCTCTAATCTACATCAAATGGGGATGAGGGGACAGGGGACAGCTGTGTCATCTGACCCCGAGTTTTGTGAACTGCCACTGGGAAGAAAAATGCCATCCGTAGAAAGCAGTGGCTGTGAGCTTGGGAACACTCTGGTGTCCGGAGGAGCTGCAGTGCCCTGGGGCTGTAATGGAGGAGAGTGGGGAAGGTACAGACCTGACTCTCCACTGTCTCAGGATCTCCCTTCTTATTCCAACTCTCCATGGTTTCGAGGGTCACCCTTGGTTGGGTAGGGAGCCAGTTCCTCTTGGAAGGGCCACTTCCCACTGGCTCTAGATCCAAAGCCCAGAGGTTTCCCCAGAGGCTCAGCTCACTCGCCCAGGCATCTTGAGCTACCTGCAGTCAAACCTACCCTCATGAGCCCAACAGCAGCCCTTCCTGGAATGTTCTTGCTGAGACCATGTGTCCACATGTTCCCAAGACTCTTTCTGTTCTAGCACTGGTGCAAGCAGTCACATGCCTCCCCCATCACTGGCACACAGCTCAGTTTGATTGAGTTACTGGACAGCGCCCCCCCCCCACCCAGGGTCAAACTTTGAGAAGGCGCCTCAATGGTTGAGGAGGATGAAAAATAAAAGAAGAGCTTCAAAAGAAAAGCCTTGGAGTGGAAGGCTGGGAGGCTGCTATGTCCCGAGGATCCAGACCCAGTCTTAAGAGGAAAGAGAATAAGCATGCCAGGAAACGCATTAGGCCCTTCATTTTCTCGTCAGTTCTTTCAACTATGAGGAAGACAAGTCTAGTTCTAAAGGGGAAGAGGCTTATCCAAGTTCACAGCATAAAATCTACCAGCTGCTGTTCAGGGACTATATTTGTTGGGGGGTGGAGGGAAAGGAAGGAAGGTTGAAGGAAAGAAGGAAGGGAGGAAGAGAGGAAGGGAGGGAGAGGGAGGGAGGAAGGAAGGAAGGGAAAGGAAAAGAGAAAAAAATATAATTCCAAGGAATTCTAAGTAGGATTTTAAAAAATTACTGCTTAGTGCCTGTGTGTGTGTGTGTGTGTGTGTGTGTGTGTGTGTGTGTATGACAGAGAGAGAGAGAGAAAGAAGAGACAGAGAGAGAGAGTACTGAACCACGCTTCCAGCCCCCTGACACTTTAGAATGTCACCCCCCATTTCCCTGAATCTGCAGCTGCTCCTGACACAGCCCCAGCACTACTTCCCACTGGCCTGGCTGAGAACTGCCAGTCTTCCCATCCCACCACCTCTTCCTCTGAGCCCCCCTCAATGGTGGACTTCCCGACACTCAGCTTATCTTTGGGATGAGTCGAGATCCGCATGTGGCCTTCTTGGGTATCTCTCCTGCCACAGTCCCCTTGGCCTGCCAACCCTGTCTTGATACCCTCCGGTTCTTTCCTCTTGGCACCATTCTGCCAGTGTCTAGATGAGAGGTGTTAATCTCACACCTGGGTCTTCGTAACCAGAACCTCTCCAACCCACCTCCAGTTCTCGCAGTCACCTGATTTGACTAATCATCCTTGGAGGCCATGGGGACCTTGCTTCCCCCTACCCATCACTTCTGGAAAGCCTACAGTGAACAGAGAACACCAACAATATGCATTCATTGAATGCTTACTAAATACAGGAACATTGCCGCACACATTCCAAATGATACCTTCCTTTCCTCCTCCCAGCCGCCTCATCCCAGAGTTATGATGAAGAAACTGAGGTGCTGAGAAATCAACTAACTTGCCCAGGTTTCCCAGCTATGAAAGCAACAAAACCAGGTCTGCTTGTCTAACTCAGAGGTCATATCCATAAAGCTGGCTTTCAAGGATGATTATGAATTGGCTCCAAGCGACTGTCACAGGCTCATATTCCTTGCAACCCCTTACACACAGGCGATGCTGCCTGTTCACTATCCCCTGAATGTGCACTGTGCAACCCTAACCCCCACGCCTCCGTCCATACACCCCTTCTCCTAAAATTCCTTCCTCCAGTTCCTGCACTCAGGAAGTTTAATCCGGAATGTCTCCTCACCAGGAATAGTCTCCTTCCTTTAGTAATTATCCCAGACTCGCGTTATTCTCACACATAACTCATGTTCACCTTTTTAGTTTGTTAGTTTGTTTTTGGAGACAAGATTTCTCTATGTAGCCCTAGCTGTCCTGGAACTCACTCTGTAGACCAGAATGGCCTCGAACTCACAGAGATCTGCCTGTCTCTGCCTCCCAAGTGCTGGGATTAAAGGCGTGTGCCACCACCGCCCGGCTATGTGTCACCATTTCTAATGTTCACTAAGACTGAGACCAAGTCCAGTTTGTACTTAGCCCCTTGGAAGGGCCCTGCACCGAGCATGGCATGCATGCTCACAGAACTGTTTTTGCTTTGTTTTTATTTTCAGTGCTAAGCCTTGCACATGCTTGGCATGCATCTTACTTATCACTCAGCTACTCAGTAGCTACTCGGCTACTGAGTCAATGTTTTTGGAAGTCTTTCTTTTTAAATATTTATTTATTTACTTTTTTATTATGTGCATGAGTGTTTTGCCTGCATGTGTGTTATGTGTACCATGTGCATGTAGTGCCTGTAGAGACCAGAAGAGGGTGTCAGATCCCCCAGAACTTGAGTTACAGACGGTTATGAGCTGCCATGTGGGTGTTGGGAGCTGAACCTGGGTCCTCAGAAAGAGCAGCAAGTGCTCGGAACTACTGAGCAATCTCTGCAGTCTCGTTTTAGGATTCTTATGTTCAAGAAGATGAGAAGAAGCTCCATAGAGTAGGTTCCTTCCTGAGCAGGACAGTTTGGAGGGCAAGGCACATTCCCCTAGAGACTGGCATGTGGAGTATGGGAGTGTGGGCTATGGAGTCACCCCAGCCTCAGGTCATTCAGTGTATGAGGCAATGGAGTCATTTCTATGGGCAACAGTACTTCAAGGTGGGGTAGGGACTAGCTCTGAGCCCTGGGCCTCTCTTCTCTGAATGCTCGCTTCTCTTACTTTTAACACTGAATGCCAACTGTTACTCATTCCAGCCTCCAGCCCTGACAGGGGCTTGCCTATCTGCACCACCCTTGCCTCTTTCCTTTCTAGAACTCAAAGGAAAACTACAAACTGCAGTTTGAAAACTTCCCCACTTTCTACCAATACCCAACCTTGGGAAAAATCTGATGGATGAAACCCATGGGGATTTGGCCACATGGACGATGCCCACGCTGAAGAGACGTGATGGTATGAGGCAGGGCCAGACACATGGGAAAGCCAGGCAGAGGGAAATTCATGAGGCTCAAAGCATCAGCTCCAGGTCACAGGGAAAGAGGTTCTACAAGACTGAGTTCCAGAGACAGGCTTACCACAGGTCATGGTGGCCAGGCCTGGAGTGCCAGGGCAGGAAACAGGCCTGTCAAGGTGACAGACACTGGGACCCAAGTTGGTTGTTTGCCTCCAGGTAGGAGAGGGCAAAAGATGAGGCAAAGATGAGGGATGTGTGAACCAGATAAAGGGTGTGACTGCCCTTAAGTCACCAGCTCGGCTAGGTGGACAGAGGCCCAGGGAATAGCTGGTAACCTGGCCAGGCTGAGGAACTTGGGCCTAATGGGGACAATGAAGCGCTTTAGACAGCCTGTAGCACGCAGAGTCCAGGAACGTTGTCAAACATCCCCTCCTTCCCTCTCCCCTCCTCCTCTCTCTTTCCCTCCTTCCCTCCATCCTTTCTTCTTTCTCCCGTTCCTTCTTCTCCTCCTTCCCACCACAGCCTCAGCGCTGTGAACTGACCCCTCATCCCTACAGGAGCACTTCCTTTCTGGACCCAACAAAAGACAGAAGAAGAAAACAAGCTCAGATCCTTCTGAACAGGGGAGAGCCACCCTCTGGCAAGCCCAATCCTTTGACTTGCACTCCCAACCTTAAATATACCCTTTGAAGACTTATAGCCAAGACCTTAAACACAGTCTTTGAAGTCCCTTGCCCATTGAAGTTGCCTTTCTTTTATGGTTATAAAAGAACATGGGGCTTTTCTTGGCAGCAGGAAAATCCCACATGCAACTTGCAGCATTCACGGAGCAAGAACTGCTAAGCCAGGGGACAAGAGGACTATGCCCTGTCCTTTCTCGATGGTGACATCTGGGTGGCTGGCAGTGTGGCCCAGAGGTTAAGGCACTCTCTGGGGGGAGGCGCTCTGTGGTGAGCCAGTTGGATGACTTGAACCGGGTCACCAAATCTCTTGAAACCTTCATTTTTCTCACTCCTGAAGTGGAGAGGGCAACACCCGCCCTCCCTCTGGCACATCGCCTCCCTTCCTTGCTCCTGGGTTTCCGTGTGTGCCAACAAGGGGACCAGGCTAATTGATATCCAGTTGGTTTTTCTCCCCCAGTGAGGAGTTCCAGTTCCCCACTGCAACAGATGGATGTCTAGGAAGGCAATTAGCACTGGAAGTCAAACCCTGAGTAGGAGGATGGGGAGCTGAGGGTGTAACTCAGTTGGTCAGTTGCTTGTCTAACAGGAAGCCCTGGAATCAGCTTCCAGGACACACAAACCAAGCGTGGTGGCACATCTTAGCATAGAGGGACATGAAGCAAGGCTACTCTCAGCTGCATATTGAGTTTGAAGCCAGCCTGGGCTACCTGAGAATCAGTCTAGGGGGAATGGGAGGGAGGAGGAAGAGGAAGAGGAAGGGAGAAAGAGGAAAAGAAAAACGGGAGGATCTCAGAGAAATGCTCTTTGGTTTTTGCCCTGTGCTCGATGCCAGATGATGCTCCCTGGGTGTCATGAGTAGGTCGAGGATGAGTCTTTGTCTCCACACATTCTAGAGTGGGTAGAAAGAGGTCAGAGGCTGATGGGCTTAGGAGTCGTCTGAGATTAGAACAGGTCATAGCTTCACAAAGAAGCAGAGCTGGAGGTTTGGTGAGGAGAAGGAAGAATGTTGACCCAGAGCACCAGGACTCTTAGAAGAAAATAACTGCATTGGATTTATATGTATATGGTAGGAAGAAATTCGCAAAACTTAACTCAAAATGGATCATTGACCAAAATGAAAGAATTCAAAGTTTTAGTTAGAAGAAATCCTTGTGACATTGGATTTGGCAAAAATTTCCTAAATTGTACAAAAAAAAAATATTGAGTATAATACATCAGTACACTGATCTAAACATCACTAAGATTTAAAACTGGAACCAAGTGTGACAGCACATGCCTTTAATCCCAGCACTCAAGAGAGGCTGAGGCAGGCTGGTCTCTGTGAGTTCAAGACCAGTGTTGCCGGAGACTTTTTTGTTGCCACTCAGAGACTGTCACTGGAGCCGGACCTTGGTTTGGAGGGCGGAGTCCACACTAAGCTGGCAGGAGTGGACCCCTGGCCAACTCAGAGAAAGCTAGAGCGACACACAGGAGGAATAAGGAGGGGCCTGAGGAGATGCATAGAGAAGAGAGCAGGTGATTGTTTCTCTGTCGTTCCGTTGATATATCTCTCAGGTGTTTTCACCTCTCAGGTGTTTTCCCTAATATTTAACTCCTGAGTTTTATTTTTTTTAATAAAACAATAAAAGAAGTCACAATAGACCAGTCTGGTCTATCATGCAGTTCCAGGCCCTTCAGGGCTACAAAGTAAGAGCCTGCCTAAAATTTAAAATTGCGCTGGCAAGATGGCTTAGTGGGTAAGGGCACTTGCTATCCAGTCTGATGTCCTGAGTTCAATCCCTGAATCCTACATGGAGAGAGAGTTGGCTCCCAAAGGCTGTCATTTGGCTTCCACATGCATGATGTGGTGGCACACACGCACCACGGACAACTACTCACTTGCATGAACACACATAAAATTTAACTTTGACATTTTACTTATTTATTTATTTATTTATTTATTTATTTATTTATTAAAGATTTATTTATTATGTATACAGTGTTCTGCCTCCCTGCCAGAAGAGGGCATCAGAGCTCATTACAGGTGGCTGTGAGCCACCATGTGGTTGCTGGGAACTGAACTCAGGACCCTGTGCAAGAACAGTCAGTGCTCTTAACCTCTTGAGTCATCTCTCCAGGCCCTTATTTATTTATTTTTGAGATACGTTCTTACTATGTAGTTTGAAACTTACTATGTATACCAAACTTGCCTTGAACTCACTGAGATCCACCTGCCTCTGCCTCTGGAGTGCTGGGATTAAAGGCGTGTCTCAAAAACAAACAAACAAACAGGGAAGAAGTAGTAGTCTTGGCCCCTTGGTGAAACCAGTCACTCCTCAGAAGTTGGGTCAGATGTGGATGTGGGGTCTGATGACACAGATTCCACCTGCTCTGCTGTGGGTTTATTACTAACTCAGCTCCAAGTGTGTATAGTGTGAGTGTACATGTGTACATGGGTGCATGTGTGCTGTGTGTGTGTGCATGGTATGTGTAATGTGTATAGTGTGTGTGTGCATGTAGTATGTGTTGTGTGCATAATGTGTGCATGTGTACGTAGTATGAGTGTGTATGTATGTGTGTGTAGTATGAGTTTGTGAGGCGTGTGTGATGTGTGTGTGTAAAACATAATCATAGAACCTAGCCTAATAGTGGCTGAGGCAGGAGGATTATGAGCTTGAGTCCAACCTGGATTATATAGATCTTTAAGACCAATCAGAGCTATATAGTAAGAGCCTATCTCAAAAAATAATTGTAAAACCAAAACAGTTCAATCTTTGAAGACTATTGACTAAATAACTCAATTTAGAAATGCAAATAATCAGAGTGTCACCAAAGAAGATACATAGATAGCACATGAAAAGAGGTTTACAGTCATTCATCACAGTGGGGGGAGAATGCAAATGAAAACCACATACTATGACACACACTTGACTAGAATTAAAACCACTGACCACATCAAATGCTGATAAGGGCACAGGGCAACTGGGACTCCCATAAACATCTGTTGGCATCGTAAAGTGGTTTAATCACTTTGGAAAACAGTTTGACAACTTCTTTAAAAGTTAAAGACAATCTTGTCACATAAGCTAGCCATTCCACTCCTGGGTACTTACGAATGAAATAGAAGCATGTGTTCATGTAAACACTTGTCCCAGGGCCGGTGATGTAGGTTGGTGGTGCCCACCTGCTTAGCATGCTTGAGACCCTGATCTTCAGCACCACCCCAACCAAACAAGAAAAAACAACACCCACATGTGTACATGCATAGTCTGAGCTGTTTTATTCATAACAGTCCCCAAACTAGAAACCACTCAAAGACCCATCAACATGTGAGTAAACACATTCTGGTGTGTACATATTAATGTAATTCTACTTTACCAATAAGTAGAAGGAACAATTATTCAAACAATGAATGGCATTGGCGGACTTTCGAATAATGATGTGCAGTAGGATGAAAGAATTCAGACAGAAATGTGAGCATACTGTATGATTCCATTCATAAACAATTCCAGAAAATGTAAGGTAATCCGAAATGAGTGACAGCACGTGAGTAGTTGGCTGGGTGAGAGGGAGGGGGGGAAGGAAGAAGAGGATTTCAAGTGGAAACAAGGGATTAAAGGAGGAGGAAATGAAGTCAAGTGATGGATGTAGTCATTGTCCTGACCATGGTAAATAGTTTTACAGGGCAGACATACATCACAACTCACCAGATCATAGTCTTGAAATATGTGCAATTTAATGAAGCTATTAAAAAGAAGGAGGACGGACCAGGTGTGGTGACCCAAGCCTATAATCCCATTATTCAGAAAGCTGAGGCAGGAGGATTATTGTGAGTCTGAGGCTAGGCTGTGGTACTGTATGATCCCAAGCAGTAGTCTTGGTCCCTTGGTGAAAACCAGTCAGTCCTCAGCAGTTCCAGTCAGAAGTGGGCGTGGGGTCGGATGACACAGTCTATAGATTCCATCTGCTCTGCTATCTGTAGGTTCATTACTTACTCAGCTAAACCTTCCCAACTCGTTCCAGGCTCCTGGAGGGTAGGGGCTGGGTTTTCTGTATCAAGTCTATCCTGTCGAGGAAGATGATAATGACAATGATGAAGCAGCTTCCACGAGTGACAGCAGAAGGGATGGCTGTCACCAGGATTCTGAAGAGTCACCTAACCATGGGCCAATAACATCGCTGCCGTATTCCTGTCTTGTTTGTGGAATGTGAGTGACTCACTCTTGGAAGACTCCCAGCATAGCTGAGGAACTGGATAAGACAGTGCAAGATGCTGGATTGTGTCAGCTCCTGGAAGAACTGGACCACTGGGGCTCACTCTTCAGGTCTGGGCTGTCCCATAAGGCAGTCCTTACATAATCTACAGTGAACTGTGATGTTTCAGAGCCAGGAAGTCAAGGCTGTGTATGAGGTCCTCTTCTGTGACTGCTGAACCCGGATTCCAACCTTTCCCACACTGACCTGATTAGTGTCTCCGTGAGCCTGCGGTCAGACTCGTTCTGCAGGGCGTACATGAAGGCTGACAATTGCACGAAGCCAAAGCTGAAGTTTGCTCCCTTCTAGAAGCCAGGCTGGCAAACCTAGAGCTGATATCTGTTGTGTTCAACACACGAGAGCCTGCCACGGTGATGGTTCTTGAAGGCTTGTGCAAATCCAAGTAGAGACGAGACTAAGAGTGCAACCTTGCCATCCTTTTGATATCTACCCTCCCTCTGCCTGGTACACTGACCTTGCTAAAGAGAAAGCTCGATTCAAACACTCAGCCTCAGAATGGAAACGAGTGTTAGGTTTGCTGCTTCCATGACAAAGGAATTAGCCAGCTAGCTGAGGTCAGATGTCCTGGGTGGTGGTGGTGGTGGTGGTGGTGGTGGTGGTGTATGTGTATGAGAGAGAGAGAGAGAGAGAGAGAGAGAGAGAGAGAGAGAGAGAGAAGGATAAAGGAGAGAGAAGAGAAACGACAGAGAGGGGATGATCTTGTGGATCAGACTGGCCTCAAACTCATAGAGATCTGCCTGCCTCTGCCTCCTGAGTGTTAAGATTAATGGTATGTGCCACCATGCTCAGCTCTGGGTGCTTTCAATAACACACTCCTTTCCCCGGCATCCACAGAATAATCTAGTTTCAGAAATCACCTGTAAGTGGACATTCAGGCATACCCAGGAAGAAGCAGGATGATCCTTCTAGCCAGATTTCCCCTCTCCAGGGCTCTCTTACATTTTTTGTTTTGTTTGTGATTTGTTCTAGTTTTGGTTTTTTGGTTTTTGCCTCCTCAGAAAGTTTACCCTGACTTTGAGAAATGCCAGGTGGCAGAGCATGGTGCAGTTTATGTGTGGCAGACTGAACTTCATCTCTGTGTTGTTATCTGTACCCTGCTGGCTTCCATGAACACCATGGACCTTGCTGTATCCCCCATATTCCCAGGAATCCATGTCTGAGTTCAGCCCCACAATAGTGGAAAAGGCAACCTTTCTAGATGTCTTACCCAGAAGACATCACTGAGCCAGGGAACCTAGGAAGTCCTCCAGATGAATTGGAATGGAAACTATGTGCCTAGAATGACTATCACCCTGTGTCTAATGCAAAACTGAGTTGCTTCTCCCTAGACCGAGACCAGGGTATGTTGTCCCAGGATGTGGTTTTTTTTTTTTTTTTTTTTACTACATTGCACTTGTATTTTATCAGAACACCATTCTCCCAGGAGATCATTGGTGGCCACTGGGATATAAATGAAGGCGTGAACAAGCGAGACAGCTCCTGCAGAGCTGGAGGAGGAGGATGGCGGCGGGGGTGGGGGGGGGTTGGGGGGGTTGGGGGGGTGGAGGGGTGTCCAAAGAGAATGGACCTACCTTCAGTTCTCTGAGATACACCTGGTGATCAGTGTTCCCCCTTTATCCACAGGTGTTCACCCTAACAGTGGGGTGAAGGGGAATCCAAGACCAGGGGCTGCCCAGGAGTTACATGCAGAAGAGTCCCAAGACCACCCGGCAGGCACTGGGGAGGCAGGCTCGGCTCCAGATTCAAGAGACAGGGTTGTGGGGAAAGACAAGGTTGAGGCTTCCTGGGGACCTTAGGAGCTGATCTGGGAAGCACAGAGCACAGAGAAAACGGGCTTGAGGCCCAGTATCTTGGGAGACTGCAGGAAATCAAGAAAGCTGATAGGGCGACTGTCAAGTTTGGCATCTCTTTTGCCATTGTTGTTTTCTTCTTCCTCCTCCCTCCCTCCCTCCCTCCCTCCTCCTCCTCTTCCCCTCCTCCTCCTCTTCCTCCCCTCCTCCTCCTCCCCTCCTCCTCCTCCTCTATTTTTATTTATTTATTTATTGTGTGTGTTGGGGGCAGTGCATCCATTCCACAGCATGTGTGAGGTCAGAGAACAATTGGTCAACTAGTAGGAGTTGGTACCACGAAGGTCCTAGGAATCAAACTGAGGCCATCAGGCTTGGTGGCAAGCATCTTTACCTACTGAGCCACAACATCAGCCACACCACAGGCGTCCTTGTCTCAAGTTCCCACTGGTCTCCTGAAGGGTCAGAACAAAGCACAGATAGATGGGAAAGCATCCCAATGACCCAAGAGCTGGGACAGGGGCTGCTAACTGAAGGCTCGAAAGAGAGAGTGCATTTGCTGGCCTCGCAGTTAGAGCCAGGTCTCGCTCAGGGTAAGGCACTCCTTGAGCATGGCACTTCAGAAAGTTTTTTTTTAGATCCCACAGGCCACAAAGATACAGTTAGTAAAGTGCCCAGAGGGACTTCCCCATAACTGTTCCCACCTATTCATCATGCCAAATCTGGAGCAAAATTGGAGTGAGACACAAGGCGCTTACTCATGAGTAAACTCAAACTTCAAAGACTTCATTCCATTTTGCAAACATACAATCAACTCCCAAGGAGCATGTGGCTTCAAGGTCCTAACTAAATGAAAATGACACTGAGATGCCCACAGCCACCAGTCCCGAAAGAGTCATCCCTTGATAGCTGCAGCTGTGTGGCACAAGCTGACTGGCACAAAGACCACAAAAAGCCCATTGCTGGGGCGGGATTCTGCCACAATTTGCTGTGGGATTCTGGGAGGACGCTTCTCCCCTGGAATCAGGGTCCTGCTTTAGTAAAACCTTTACTGTTTATGTCAGGATACATGGGGGAGCCTCTCTCTCACTTGTGCTGTTGGGGGCCATTCATCTCCTGCCAGAGAAGCACTTCCCCTGAAACTCTGTGTGGCTGATGTGCAGGCACAGAACACTAATGGCCTTCCTTTGACATCGGCCAGTTCTCTCCACATGGCCCAGAAAAGAGAACCGAGAAATGAGAGGCAGTCTAAAGCAAGTCATGCTGAAGAACACTCGGCTTCCTCCCTCTCCAAAATGCTGTTTGACTGCTGTTCTTCAAAAGAAAAGAGTGTCCTCTGAGATTGAGATATTGCATCCAGTTAGGAAGCATAAGCAGGAAGGTAAACGACTCAAAATAGCTTCAGGAAGTCCCTGAAACTGACCAGATTCACTAAGATATCCTCCCCACCCCCAGAATGCCATTCAGAGGAAGTAAAGCAAGCTGCAAAGAAGACTCTCTGAGGAGAAACACTTCAAAGAAGACTCAGACCAGATTGGCTGCCTGGAAGACGTAGAAACCAGCTGAGCTGCCTCGAAAAGGTTAAGATCAACTGAGGCACCTGGAAACGACACTTTCCAATCTGTTAAACTGCCTGCAGGATAGGCAGTGTGCGCCAGGTTCCTAGCTTTTGTGAGCTGTCACCCATGCTGGGGTGGGCCTTGGTGATGCAATTGTCTTTGAGTCATTTCTGCTCCTGTAAGTAACCCCTCACCCATATTCCTGTAAGTGACCCCTCACCCATATTCCTGTAAGTATCCCCAATAAACTCACTGGTTTATAAATTGGACTTTGGTGGTCTCCTTGCTTTGATCTGTCATAGGTTCCTTTACTGGGGTGAGTATCTGTGTGTGTTATGTCTCCCTCCCCAAGAAAAGTTTTGTCTTACAACACTTTCTCCCAAGCTAGTAAGGTGAAATGGGTAATTGTAAAAATGCATAAACACACATGGATGTGAATGTTCACGTGGGTGTGAATGCATGTGTGCCTTTGTGTTCACGTGTGTATGTGTGTGTGCGTGTGTGTGTGTGTGTGTGTGTGTGTGTGTCTGTGTAGGCTGGAGGTCAACTTCAGGTGCTGTTCCTCAGGACCGGTCCCGTTTCTATTCATTTATTTTGTGTGTGCATCCCATGCCATTCATGTTGCGCTCAGAGGACAACCCTACTTTTCATTTGTTTGTTTGTTTTTGTTTTTTCGAGACAGGGTTTCTCTGTGTAGCTTTGCACCTTTCCTGGAACTCACTCTGTAGTCCAGGCTGGCCTCGAACTCACAGAGATCCACCTGCCTCTGCCTCCCGAGTGCTGGGATTAAAGGCGTGCGCCACCACCGCCTGGCTGACAACCCTACTTTTATGTGGGTTCCAGTGATTGAACTCAGGTCACACTGGCTTTGGAAGCAAGCTCCTTTACCCATTGTCTTAGTCAGTGTTCAGTTGCTATGAAGAGACAGACACTATAACCACACAATGCTTAAAAAAGAAAGCATTTAATTGAGTCTTGCCTACAGTTTCAAAGGTTTAGCCCATTATCCTCATAGTGGGGAGCACGGCAACATGCAGGCAGATGTGATCGCTGAGAGTTCTACATCTGGATTTGAAGGTAGAAGAAAGAGAAGCCTCTGGGCCTGGCTTGAGCTTCTGAAATCTTAAAGCCCACCCTCCCAGTGACATACTTCCTCCAGCAAGGCCACAAATCCTAATCCTGTCAAATAATGCCACTCCCTTTGAACCTGTGGGGGCCATTTTCATTCAAACTGCCATACCCATAAGAGCATCTCACTGGCTCCACCTTATTATTTTTAATATTTAAAATTATATTTATTTATCATTCATTTCCTGTGTGTATGTGTGTGTGTGTGTGTGTGTGTGTGTGTGTATGCACACACACGAGTACCGTTGTCCAAAGAGACAGAGGTGTCTGATATCGTTGGCACTGGAGTTATAAGCAGCTGTGAGCTCCTGATATGGGCGCTGGGAATTGAACTTACGTCCTCTGGGAGAGCAGTAAATGCTCTTGACTGCTAAGCCATTTCCTCAGCCCCAATTTTCAAATTTCTAGGCTTTTGTTGGGGGTGGAGGGTCTTGGATATACTAAGCTCTATTTTGGAAGTCTTCCATGGATTGAAATAACAATATGTTAGCTCCAACAATTTTAAAAGGAGAAGGAAGAAAAAAAAACGAAATCAAATTCATTTTTAGAAATGCCTTTAAACTAAAAAATAGATTTATGTGTATGGATGTTTTGCCTGCATGAATATCTGTGCACCGTGTGCATGCCTGGTGCCTGAGGAGCTCGAAGAGGGGGTCAGCTCTCCTGGAGCTGGTGTTACAGACAGTTGTGAGCTGTCATGTGGGTGCTGGGAATGGAATCCAGGTTCTCTAGAAGAGTAGCCCATGCTCTTAACTACTGAGACATCTCTCAGCTACTCAGCTCCTAGAAATGCCTTTTCTTGTCAAATATTTATTTCAAAATGGCTAGAATATTTATTCTACAAAGTCTTTACCCCTTCTCAAGCAACTCCGGAATTTTTTTCCATTCTGACCCATGTCCAGTTTCAGCTCACTTTATTCATTTCTGTTGAGCAGAAGTCGGCGTTAGTTTTGCTCTTCTCAATAATTTTTGGTGAGAAAATGATCTAACAGTCTTTAAGAGAAATTTGTTCAGAAACATTTGATGCTGTTGTTTTGACACAGGCCCTTACCCCGTAGCCCAACACTGGTTTTTAAAATTCTCAATCCTCAGTGTCTCAAGTGCTGGAATTACAGGTATGCACCACTATGCCCGGCCTTACACTATTTCTTACTTATTATTTAGGCTAGAGAATAGCTTTGTTAGTCACTTTACTTTTCCTGGCAATTATCCTGTTAAGTTCACTAGATCAGACAAGGATTAACTAGAGTTTGCTTTTTTGTCTGTCCTGGGAGTTTCTGTACTTTCCCACTGAATGGTATATTATTATTGTTGCTGTCGTTACTATTATTATGGCTAGGTATTGAACCCAGAGCCTCGCATGCCAGGCAAGCACTCTGTCACCAGGCTACATTCTCCCCTAATGGTTAGTTTTTAGCAGTTTTTTGCTACCTGAAGCCTTAGTGGCATAACTGTGACAGTAATGAACAAAACATACTACTCCACTTACCAGAAACAAAGAAGGCCAAGAGAAGGATTAAGTTCCATGGCTGTGGCCGTTGAGGGAGCAATGGACTCATAAAAACTCCAAATAGACACAGACTTGATGGCTTGGGGATCTTTTTGTAGAAACCGTGATCAGTGTGCCAGTGAAACTCAACACACTCACAGGGTGTCGTCCAGAGAGTGCAGGCAGGGCAGCAATAGAGCACTGAGCTTGAGGGCAGATCCTCTGTAGTCTTCCTCTTGAAATAAATCCTTAGTAATTTTATCTTTGTGTGCGTGTGTTTGTTTTTGCTTTTGTTGTTTTGTTATTTTTCATTCGGATTTTGGGTGTTTTGTTTTTGTTTTGTTTTGTTTTTGTTTTGTTTTGTTTTTTGTTTTGTTTTTTGTTTTGTTTTTTGTTTGTTTTGTTTTGTTTTGTTTTTTTGTTTTGTTTTGTTTTGTTTTGTTTTGTTTTGAGACAGAGTCTTATGTAGCCCAAGGTGGACTTTCAACTCCTGACCTTCCTGCCTCTACTTCCTAAGTGTGGGGCTTAAAGGCACGTGCCATCATGCCTGGCTTGACTTTCTGTTTTAGGAGTGATGCCTGCTGGGAAAACAGGAAATGCAGCGGAGACTAGAGGTGTCCATTCATTTGAGCCCCTGCCTTTGGTCTCTTCTCCTCTTCCCTTCCCTGCCTACAGCTGCCACCCAGTGATGGCACCAGCTTAGTAGGGGTCTGGACTTAGGCACAGGAAGTATTAGGCCTTTGTGCTAACTATGGGGGCAGGCCTCAGGCTCTCTGTGGGTCCATGCCTAAGCTGTGAGTACTGAGGAAGTGTAACATGGAATAGCAAATGTTAACTACCCATTGCAGGTGAAGGGAGGCTGTGGCAATGTTGCTTCTGCTCTTGTGAACTAGGTTACCAGACCTTTTAACTGGTGCTGGGTCTCACAAATTATATTTCTGTCCCTTGCAACAGGCACTGTGGAGGAGAGAGTTCCAGGACCAGCAAAGCTGGAAAGAGCTTCACTGTGGAGCATGGTGACATCACCCAGCTCGGCTCTAACAGGAAGCCCGAGATGGTGAGGCTGGACTCAAACACCAGAGACCAGGCCAGTTTGTACCCAGTCACAGGGGACATTTCTGCAGCATACAGCAGCCTGGCAGTCAAGAACTGGATGGCTAGTCATGTCTTTTGCTTATGTTGAAAGCATTGGGGACCATGACACATGCTTGTAAGCATGTACTTTGGGCCTGGAGAGTGATGGTGCACACTTTTAATCCCACCACTGGGAAGGCAGAAGCAGGCAGATCTCTATGAATTAGAGGCCAGTCTAGTCTACATAGTGAGTTCCAGGACAGCCAGAGCTACATAGCAAGACCCTGTTTCAAAAAAAAAAAAGTGAAAAAGAGAGAATGTACGTTGGTACAATCTTTGGAATGTACACTTGACTAGCAAATTTCAAGACACACATAGTCCTGAAGAAATTCCTGCACAAGGAGACAAGATCAGAAGCCATCTTTATAAAACGTGGATATGATAGTTTGTCCCTGCAGTGAGCCCTCACAGAGCAGCAAAGAGCAATGGATCACAGCTACACATGGAGACAGGTGAGACACTGGATGTACAGTCTTTATGAACCACAGTTCTGTGGCCTTTGATTGTCTGAGTTCTGAAACAGGGAAGGGGTGAGTCACTGTTAAGAGTCAGCACCATCCAACCCTCTAAGGCCCAATGCCTGAACTTCTACAACTAGAAATGGATTCCTCCGAGTCAAGACCATGGGCTGTGGGAAACCCAAGAGTTCTGACAGTTTCCGGTTCTGTAGTGATGCCTTGGTCATGGCACACATCCCTCCCAGAAAACAAAAATAACTCCTGAGAGGAAACTGATGGTCAAGAGGCTGCGCATCAGGGTCAAAGGCAAAACCCTGGGCACACTAATATTAGGGACTGACCACGCAGTGAGAAGTCAGAGGAGACCATAAAAGTCAACGAAACCACAAGTTTTAAGGAGTAGTTACCAAAACTGGCTGAGTACCAGGAGGCTGATCTACTCCAGTGAAGAACAAACATACGTCAATTAATAATTTGACAGTTAAGAAAATCTTCATTGGTTGGAGATGTGGTTCAGTCATAGATTGTCCAGCTTGCTCGAGGTCCGGGGTTCGGTCTCCAGCAGTGAAAGGGTGGAAAAGTTATTGTTTGGGCTATAGGTGTAGCTCAGAAGTAGAATACATGCTTAGCTGGGTTCAATTCTCCAGGAGGAGGACAGGGAGGATGGGGAGGAGGAGGTCATCAGTGGTGACCTTAGGAAGGGCAGTTTGGATAGACTCATGGGGTGGCATCCAGCCTTGGTGGAAAGTAAAAAAGGCTGAAGACTTAGAAGCCCACCATGTAGGCTTTTTTCAAGAAGTTGGTCAAGGGCAGGATAAAAGCTCCAAAGGGAATAAGGTTTTATAGACTAGGGGAGAATTATGTTTATAGGGTGAAGGACAGAACCAGACACAGGGAAGGAGAAGGGGGGTCACAGAACCAGAGGTAGATACTGACTCAGATCCTAGAAGAGGCAGGGGAGTGTGGGAAAGGGAGGCCTGGAGGAGAGTGGGTCTTAGAAATGCCATGCGGGGCCAGGTGCCTGTAATCCCAGCCCTTGGGGGACCGAAGCAGGAGGACTGTAGATGAGGTGTATTGTGGGACGTGCCTCACACAGGGGGCAGAAGTTTAGAGCATTAGAAACAGGAGGGGAGGACAACCGAGACTCACCGGACAAGCAGGAAACAGAAGATGGAGACAGAGGCCTGGCAGCTGTGGATGAGAGGCTGGTAAAGAGCTGTCCCCACACTGGTGCGACCTTCCCTTGTCCCAGCGGAGCTTGACAGCCCTGCACCTCTAAAGAGACGATGGAAGCAGTGCTGTTCCAGGGTGGTGCAGGCTGGGAAGGTTCAGCTGGCCATGGGGTGGTACAGACACTGCTTAGGCAACGGCAGCTCTGAGAAGAGCCGGGGTTGGCAGACAAAAGGCGGCCACTTCCAGTCTTCTTTCTGAATGCAAGTCAGGGCCTGTGAACTGTAGCTAGAGTTTTCCTGCCTGGCCCACAGTCAGGACAAATCTCTGCCACCCGCCAGTCCCACAGCCGCTCAGACCCAACCAAGTAAACACAGAGACTTATATTGTTTAAACTGTTTGGCTAATGGCTCAGGCTTCTAGCTATCTAGTTCTTACATCTTAAATTAATCCATTTCTATAAATCTATACCTTGCCACATTGCTTGTGGCTTACCGGCATCTTCACATGCTGTTTGTCATGGCGGTGGCTGGCAGTGTCTCTGGCTCAGCCTTCCACTTCCCAGAATTCTCTCCTCCTTGTCCTGCCTATACTTCTTCCTGCCTGACCACTGGCCAATCAGTGTTTTATTTATTGACCAATAAGCAACATGTTTGACATACAGACCATCCCACAGCACTTCCCCTTTTCTTTTTTTTCAAAAAGGAAGATTTTAACATTAACATAGTAAAATTACATATAATTTGGGAATTTGGGCGTAGCTTCTCTTACTACTTCCTGCTGGAGGGGGATGCTGTATCTTATGGGGACACAACGAAAATTTTAGGATTATGGAGTAGTCCATGAGGCTGTATTGTCTGAGCCAGTTGCCTTCAAACTGTTCTGGATGTTGGATCATCTGGGCCATGGTGTCATCGGAGACCTTTCAGGGGGTCTTGGCTGGTCAAACCTGATGTATCTTAATCTGGAATAAATCCATAGCCTCTGGCTTTCTGTGGAAACAAAAGCAGAGCTTCCTTTCCAAAGCAACATATCCTTACATCCAAATTTTGAAGTCAAGGTACCTTTACAATATACATTTTGGCATAACTCAACAGCTTTTGCAATCAAATGTTTTTCTTCAGTTACGAATATCAAAGAGAACATAATCCAGATTCTCTGTGTGGTAGCCATCTTTCCGTGGCTTATTTTTTATATTACCTTGAGCCTATTGCTTTAAACTGCAGCCTTCTAAGACTGAAACGGCACTATGGCTGCTGGCTCCGCCCACCTCAGCTTCCCAACATGGCTGTGATAGTTTTACCACCAGCTCTGGGAGCCTTCGTGGGTCTATGCTTCTATCAAAGCAGCATGTAGCCCAGAAACCTCTTTTTTTGTTTTGTACTAGCAAAGGCTAAATCCACCACACAGTTTAATGTGCCACTGGCAGACGCCTCATTCCCGCCATACTGCAGGTCAAGCGCGCATGCCAGGAACCTGCCATAGTGACTCAAACACGCAGGCTGCCGCTAACTTGAGAGAGACAACTAGGAACTGTTTTTAGCTCCGTTTTAGTATCTTTTTTCTCAGGTTTTAGGTGGAAACTCTTGCCAACACGTTGGGCGCCATTTGTAGCTAGAGTTTTCCTGCCTGGCCCACAGTCAGGACAAATCTCTGCCACCTGCCAGTCCCACAGCCGCTCAGACCCAACCAAGTAAACACAGAGACTTATATTGTTTAAACTGTTTGGCTAATGGCTCAGGCTTCTAGCTATCTAGTTCTTACATCTTAAATTAATCCATTTCTATAAATCTATACCTTGCCACATTGCTTGTGGCTTACCAGCATCTTCACATGCTGTTTGTCATGGCGGCGGCTGGCAGTGTCTCTGGCTCAGCCTTCCACTTCCCAGAATTCTCTCCTCCTTGTCCCACCTATACTTCTTCCTGCCTGACCACTGGCCAATCAGTGTTTTATTTATTGACCAATAAGCAACATGTTTGACATACAGACCATCCCACAGCAGTGAATTACTGTAAATTTCAAAGATAGTAAATAGGAAAGACATCAGGATGACTGGAGCTGTGTTTTCAGCCTCACAACAGCAGCCTGCACCCCACCTGAGTCCCAAGCAGGGTCAAGCTTGTTCTGTGAGCACTTTTGGCTCTCCCCCTTGTCTGTCCGATACACGCTAAAGGAATAACAGGATGAGCTTCTTGTCTTCATCCTCCACCTGACACAGGCACCTGCTACTGCAGGTGCTTAAGAAGGAAAACTTACATGTTTCTGCACTCTACAGTTTTGGTCAACCTGATGAAAGGCTGACTGCAGTGAAAACCAGTACACCTTGCCATTGCACTTCTGAACAAGGACCAAGTTCTAAGCTGTGCAGCTACTCCTGACCATCACAGCTATTCCTGACCATCACAGCTACTCCTAACCATCACAGCTACTCCTGAGCACCTCTGAGCAATTTGTCAGTTGTTCAGGGAGGAGGTAGGTAGGTAGGTGTGGTGTGGTGTGATGTGGTGGTGTGTGTGTGTGTGTGTGTGTGTGTGTGTGTCTATGTGTGTGTGTGTGTGTGTGTGTCTGTGTGTGTCTGTGTGTCTGTGTATTTAGGTGTACATGTGAAGGTCAGAGGATAATTTTCAGGAGTCAGTTCTTTTCTTCCACTGTGGGTTCTGGGGATTGAACTCAGGTTGTCAGGCTTATAGGCACCAAGCACTCTTACCCACTAAGATCATACCAGCCCATAATTTTTAAGTAGTCATTTTGAACCAGTTCACCCTCCCTGCCCTTCTTTCTGACAGGATTTCTAGCCTAGGCTGGCCCTTGAACTCTGTATGTAGCTGAAGATGACCTTGAACTCCTGATCATCCAGTCTCTATACTGAGATTACGGTATATTCTACCACACTTGGTGAACTCACTGTACGTAAGCCTAAAGGCAATTCATTATTATCACTTTACTTTTCTTTACCACACTGAGGGTTGAACTCTGTGTCTTACACATGTTAAGCAAGTATCCCTGAGCTAGCTACAGCTCAGCTCTACATTACTTCTTTAATGAAGAGAAAACCAGAGAACTATGAAGAAATACCATCATTAGATATTTAAGTAATTTTGACATTTTAGAGGCATAAATTGTGAAAAGCAAAAGTAATTAACTGAGGATGTAGCACAATCAGTAGAATGTGTGCTAGAGTTTAGTCGCCAGCATCCCCAGGAGTGTATAAACTGGGCATGCTGGACCACATCCATACTCCCAGGAATGAGAGTTCCAGCAGAAAAAAATTTAAATGCAAATAAGTAAAATAATAACTAAAGGACATATGTGCTTCCTTCTAAAGGGGCCACTGATACTTGTCACCCAGGAACACCACCTTAGAGACACCATTAAGCCTGTGTCCAGTGAGTTCACACTAGACTTCTCTTTGGCCACCTCTTATAATTGCATTGCAAACCCAGCTCTCCAGGGCTCAAGTCTCACGACTCAGTTGAGCCCCCTTCCCACCGTACACACCCCTACCTTCTCTGTGCTCCCAGGAAAGAGGGCTCGAAGGAGTTGAGATGTTGTATGGCTCACCTAAGGAGGAGGCAAAGGATATCACAGGCATCCTTGGAGGGTTAAGTGACCCCTTTACCGAATAATCACTTCCACAACCGGTCTCGGACATCTGTGAATAATCTCAAGCCTTGTAATTTGTGCTTTTTTAGAGTTCCACAAAATTTCAAAGATTATACCAGCTAAGAATGATGACATCTCTCTGACTGGTTGTTATCCTAAAATAACATGACATGGGTATTCTTTCTTCATGGATCATTCTAGCGTGCCCAGCAGTAGCAATGTGGGTGGCCCTCTGCCTCTGGAATGTCTCAGGAAAGAACTAGTCAGAGCTACTCAGACCTGAGGGGCCTGAGGCCAGGAAAGAACAGGTTGTGTACAAAATCAGCCAATAACAAAAACAAAACCCAACGTTGCCTTTCTTATACACAATAAGCAGTAAGAGTCTGCTTTGCCTTGGAAAGGACTACAGTACACCTCATGCCCCACATCCTTAGCTGCAGGGTCTTCTAGAAAAAAAGGGGGGCTACTGGAAAGTTCTTCTGAGGTTAAGGAAAGTATAGGTCCAACAGGATGGAGGACAGACTGGGTTACGTAAACTGGAAACTGCAGAATCACATACTGGGCTTTCTTCAATGTCCTGGGAGGCAGGTTAGCATGAAACATTGATGACAGATATTTTAAGAGGTTGCCAGGAGCTATGAGTCCACCAACAGAATAGAATCCACAGATAGGCAAAAAGAGATGAGACTCTGGATGGGCAGAAGTGAGGAGAGTTCAACATCTACCTCTATCCACCTTATTCTAGGAGACAAATAAATCCATTGCCTTGAGTGCCATTGGGAACTGGAGGCCCAGTGAGCACCAGAAAGAGGCATTAAATGGCAGGAGAAGAGATATCATTGTTCGGGTCAAAGGCTCTCTTCAACAGGCCAGTTAAATAGACAAGTCATAATGAAAAGATCGGAAAGAGATGTACTCAACGTGGCCACACTGAGAAGAGGAATAGCAAGGTGCAGTGATGCCCCAGGTCTGTCCTCCTGGTCCAGACATGAGGTTTGGCTCTGAACAGAGAGCAAGAAGTGTGCATAAGCAGTTCTTGTCAAGGTTCTGTTCCACCCACCATTCACTCCTGGGTCTTTGTCAGCTTCAAGTCTCTCCTGTAAGGTGGTCTAACAAGTTGTCGGAAAGGTGCCAAACCTCCTCTTGGAAGACAAGTTCCACCACTGGCTGATCCCAGTTTCAGCTTTGCCCTCTCCCAGCATGAGATTCCAATTTCTCATTTCACTAGTCTGATAGCCAAAGGAAGAGCATAAGTATCTCTCAAGATAGCTTCACCCCTGCCGGGATGGTTACAGGGAGAGAGACTCAGCTTTGCCAGGCTATGCTGTGCTACGGGCATTTTCATAATACAGCGAGGAGTAACAATGCCACTTTCCAAAGATCTGGTTCTTGGGGTAGGAACTGGGCTCTGTGCCCTGGATTGCTCGTCCAACCCAATTGAGATCCGTGAGGACATTGGGAGTGGAGCAGGGTTGACTCCATCATTTAAGGTGCCAGGCTGTTCTCCTCACTATCAGGGCTGAAGATAAACATGAAGATCCCAGCCTTTGTCCCGGCTTTACCCGAGGCTCCAGACTCTGTACACGCAGCCACCTGCCTAAGATGGTGCCAAGTTCCCTCTAAGGCTGTCCATGTTTTCCCACTATAGTTCAGTCTTTTTCCACTGCTTGACTTGCTCAGGAATGAGAGATGAATTTTGTCTCTTAGACTCCCTGAGAGGTTGCCTTCCTGTGCCCACAGGCAAGGCCTGTGATCTCTGCCTTTTCAGCCTTCAGTAGAGGGAGAAGGAGGTGAGAAGTTTCTTTCATGGCCCCAGGAAGCCACATTGCTTATTCAATTTCTAAGAAATTAGGTAACCCAGACTCAGGAGAACACATGATGTATGAAATGAGCAAAGCTTCAGGCAGACCCAGGTTCTTTGCTTTTCCAGATCTTGATAAAGTTACTCAGATTCTTTGACTTTACAGTGTACTGTTTAGTTACATTTACTTACTTATTGTTTGCGTGTACATGCGGATGTGAATGTCATGGTGCGTGCATGGAGGTCAATTCTTTTCTTCCGTCATGTGGGTTTCGGTTCCATCACAGACTGAACTCAGGTGGCGACAAGCTCCTTTACACACAAAGCCATCTCACCAGGCCCTCGGATTTTTTATTTGTTTTTATTTTATGTGCATTGGTGTTTTGCCTGTATGTACGTCTGTGGGAGAGTGTCAGATCTTGGAGTTATAGACAGTTGTGAGCTGCCATGTGGGTGTTTGGAATTGAACCTGGGTCCTCTGGAAGAAGCAGTCAATACTCAACCACTGAGCCATCTCTCCAACTCTCAGGCTTTCCTTTTCAGAAACTAAGTATCACTGCAGAGTCATGAGGACTACACTGATGCCATATAAGTAAAACCCCTGGCACCGGATGTGGTCTGTAGTTGGAGTCTAGAGAATGTTCGTTTCTTTACCTCCCAACTCAGTTTGCCTAGCACGCTAGTGGACCCAGGTCCCTTGCCAAGATCTTAGTAAATACATTCTGGAAATGGGCAAGAACAATATTAATCCAACCAACATTTCCACAAAATGTCTTGTGCTGAGTATCCCGGAACACCAATTTCACGAGAAGATTTTTTAAAATTGCTTTAATATTGAGAAATAGTAGAGAGAAGTGCCAAATGTGGTGGCACATGCCTTTAATTCCAGCACATGAGAGGCAGAGGAAGGTGGATCTCTGCGACTTAGAGGCTGACTTAGTCTGCACAGTGAGTTCCAGGGTAGCCAGGCCTGCATAGTGAGCAACATTTCAAAGAAAAACAAATAGGGAAAAGGTTGTAAATTTTGTATCGACTTTAAAGAAAACTATGAGCTATTGGTCCCATGCCCTGGACTTCTCAGAGATCCCATGCAGGGAGGCTTGAAGACATTGATGCTCAAGGCCATGGCCTCAGGTCACTTCACATGGACCCTCATTTTTTCCTACTGCAAGTCACAAACCCTGTGAAGTCATTTCATAAATGAAGAGGTGGTCCAGGGGACAATCCAGAAACCACAGTGACCCGTGCTTGCTGTTCCCACTCTGCCCTGAGCCTGGCTCGAACAGTCTACGCCTTTCTAACTTGTGAGTCATCCTGGAGCAGAATCTTCCAAGACTATCCCTTTGGATTCTCAGGAAAAGGCACTCCCATTTCTAGGAAAACTTCATAAGGTTTGCTTTGTGTCAACCTAGGATGTTCAGCCAGGTCCAAGTTGTTTTCCTCACACCCATTCTAGTCTTCTGACACTACTGGGGTCACCCTGTAAGGTCAGGTGCTGAGATGGGACCTGGAAGTGACCCTATCCCTGACTTGGACTACCTGTGCCCTACTGGGCTCAGATCTGCAGACTCCTCTTAGCTCAAGTAGAACCGGATCCCCCTGTTCCTGTTCTCACCAGAAAAGTGTACCTCCCTTCTGGAACTATCTTAACTAATTCAATATATAAACAGAAAAATGATATCAGTGGCTACATGATGGGAATATAGTGATTTTTATTTTCATTACTTTGCTTTCCTGTATTTTCTCAGTGAAATACCATGACAATTATTATTTATATACATGATAATATATTATGATAGAAAAAAGGTTAAGCCAACATTCCTCTCCTTTAGCCATTTCCTGGCAGTTTTACATTCTGAATTTAACCTCAATTTTTATTTAATTTAAGTAACTATTTATTTTGAGATAGTATCTCACTATATAGATCAAGCAATGTGCCAAGGCTGGCCCTGAAATTATTATTTTCCTGCCTCAACCTCCCAAGCACTGGGAGTATAGGTGGTACCACCACAGTTGCTTAAGTTCAATTTTTTGTTGTTGTTTTGTTTTGTTTTTCAAGACAAAGTTTCTCTGTGTAGCTCTGGCTGTCCTGAAATTTGCTCTGTAGACCACCAGGCTGGCCTCAAACTCACAGAGATCCACTTGCCTCTGTCTCCCAAGTGCTGGGATTAAAGGCGTGCGCCACCAACACCTGGCAAAGTTCAAAGTTTAAAGTAGAAAGCCACAGAATGTTTTTCCCATGGATGGAAAGAACTAGAAACCCAATGGCTCCTACATACCCTTGACGAAGCCAAACATAAATAGTATTTATTCACTAGGCTCTAGGTATTACTAAAGTTATCTTCTTATGGATCAAACTCATGTGTACACAAAATAATTGGAAAACTGTTGGTGGGGTAAAAGAAAACAAATTTAAAGCCATGGACTTGAGAAGTCACATTTTCCCCTCAGGAAACATAGTAACTGTGGCAGTAACACCAGATGTGAAACTGTAGTGCTAATTCACTCAACAAAGACTGTAATTTTCACCATGCTTTGGGCATAATTGTCAGGATTACAACAGTGAACAAAAGTCACAAAAGCTCCTGCGCTCGGGAAGCCCCATCCCAGCCAGAGGAACAGAGAATTCTCATACAGCAATAACATCCTCCACTCAGCATTGATGCTGTCCTTGACATTTTGCCTCGGGAAGGAGAACTCTCCACCAGCCCCCCCAGATGGTGTGTGGTTCTACAATGTCCTGCCCGCCTAAGACAGAGGCAACCAGTCCATGTAGAGTCAAGGTAACTAGAGGAGGTATTTCTCCTTAGTGCTTGGTGACGTAGAATGGTTCAGTCATGTCCAACCCTTTGACACTGCAACAAGATGTTGTCATCTACAAAGTTCATGTTCAAGAAAGGTACGATCAAGTTACAAAGACAAAATGCAACATATTTTCATAATGTTTTCTTTTTTTATTTTTGAGATTATAATTACAACATTTCTTCTTTCCCTTCTCTCTCTTTAAACCCTCCCATATAACCCTCCCTACTCTTGTTCAAATCCATGGCCTCTTTTTTCACTAACTACTATTGAATGCGTATACATGTATGCATATATATTCTTAAATATAACATGTTCAGTCCATATAATGTTATAATGTTTTAAGCAAGTTTAGGATTTTGTGTTAAGCCTCATTATTAGCTATCCTTGGGTCCCATGGGGCCATGGGTTAGACATGCCTGATTATTTCTACAAAGAGAAACTAAAATGTCCCTATCATGATGGAGTTCACAACTGAGCCAGAAGACTGGGAGACAAGGAGACCAGCCTCAGGGGTATCGGGAGGAGCAGAAACAAGAGCAGCATGATCTCTGGGAAGCAGATTTAATTGCATGTAAGGGACAACATTTCAATAGCTAAACCTTCCCCATAGCTGAGGGAAGAACATTTCCCCAGCTCTATGGGAGAAGGACCAGTCGCGTGACCTTAGGCTAGTCCCTTACTCTCTATGAACCCCAATTTCCTTACTTATGAGAATGAAGCTTACAATGATACCTAGACCCGGGTGTGGTCATGCACACCTGTAACCCAGCACTCAGGAGGCTGAAGCAAGAAGATTCAGGACCAGCCTGGGCTACATAGTGAGATCATGTTTCAGAAAACAAAACAAGACCAGGGAAAAAAATTAAAGGAGAAGAAAAGAGCATCACCAAGCTCATAGATTTGTGGTGAAGACTGAAGGAGAGGAATTATGAAACTCTTAGGGCACTTCTGGCCCAGGCTGTACAGATAAGATGAGATTTCAGAACTTATGCTTTATAGTGGATTTTATTTTAATGGAGATACAGCCATATTTTGCAAAAGTATTAAAATATACAGGTGCAACATGTATATTTTGCATGAACATCATGAAAAATTAGAGGCTATGTTAGGGACTGGAGCTGCAGTTCCCTAGGGGGTTTCTTTGGGCAATGTTATGACCAGTGTAACCCTGGCTGATTTGGGTCTCAAATCCCTAAAAAGTACCTGGATCGGGCCAGTGCCAGCATTCCAGGTAAATCCAGCTCAGGGAATGCCATGAGGAGGAGTACTCTAACCCTGCCAACTCCACCATGCCCAAAGCTGGGAGACAGGAAGGCCTCTGGGCTGGGGGTGTGATGATGTGGTTCAATGGTAGAGCACTTGAACTCCACGTTAGCATGTGTGAGGCTCAATCCTCCAGCATTACAAACATAAACAAGCAAACCTAAGAGAGGTTGTACTCACTCTCACGAGGTTCCTAGGGCCCATTTCTCTTGAGACAGAGCAGCAAAGCCAGCCCCAATCAGGACTGATGCACCTGAATGGCAGCCTGTCAGTCAAGACTGGATGTATAATACACATGGCTTGTAGGCTGAAGGGCAACATGGGATGGATTCCTCCCTTTCATGATGCTCCTGAGTTCAAGGGGCAAGAGCCAGTTAGGGTTCGGGTTAGGCAGGTTTCTGCTTCCTCCCCAGTGGGAACACCTAGGGACAGGATAATCTGTTTTAATGCCTAGCCCCTCCTCCTGGCTGCTGCTAATGGTTAAAAGGTAGGAGAAGATAGCCAGCCTGTTTGTGTGTGGTCAGAAGGTCCCCTGAGCCCTGCCATACCCACACTAGCAAGTGGAAATCTGCTCACACCTGCCTCGGGATTAGCATCCTGCCTTTAACCATCAAGCCAGGGTCCAGTCCACAAGTTCTTCCTGTCACCCCCTTTCACTCACCAGAGTTTTTTAGTAGAACTAGATCTGTCATAACTCTATGCAGGTACAGCACTCAGGCCAATGTCTTCCTAATTATTTTCACCCCAAACGGTAATATCTTGTATGTGTGGCATTCAGCACCTTGCTGTGCACATACGAATCTTGGATGCATTGGTTAGGATGCAATTGAAAATAACTCATTTTGGCTACCATTTACAGCAAATGGGTTTATTTAAATGGTAGTGAGTAGTTCACAGAATCTCCATCAAGGCAGGAAAATCAGCTTTGGAAGCCCTAAACTCCCACTCAATACTGAGGTAAGTGACATCACTGTGACTGCTGACATTCTGTCTCTGCCACCTACATCACAGACATTCCTTGTTGGAAGTTGCCCAAGAAATTGCAGTCATTGGCAACTGAGATTGTACCCATTGAGTTCCAAAAAGGGTGGCTCAGGCCAGGTGTGGTGACACACATCTGTCATCCCAGCAACTCTGGAGGCTGAGGACCACCTGAGTCAGGGGTTCCAACTGAGCCACATAGTGAGACCTGGACCCTGAAAAGGGGGAGGGGGAGGGGTCGCTGAACAGGCCGTACTCCTTTGCCATTATTTCCATCTGCAGCTGAAATAAAGAACAGTCTGGATCTGCTGCTTCCTGATGAAGCCCGTGACAGGAGAAGCAGAGACACAGCGATGGGAGAGAATGGAGCCTTGTCAGCAAGAAGAAGGGGACTTACATCTTTCAAAAAAGGTTATCTTGGCCAGGGGGTGGGGGTGCACACCTTTAATCCCAGCACTGGGGAGGCAGAGGCAGAGGCAGAGGCAGGCAGATCTCTGTGAGTTTGAGGCCAGCCTGGTGATCTACAAAGTGAATTCCAGGATAGCCAGAGCTGTTACTCCTAGAAACCCTGTCTTGAAAAAAACAAAAAATAACAACAACAACAAAAAGATCATCTTGGGCCAGTGAGATGGCTCAGGACACAAAAGTGCTTACCTTCCACACAAGCCTAATAACTTGAGTTTGATTGGCAGAACCCCCAGTGAAAAGGACCCAACTCTTGGAAAATGTCTTTTGACTTTCACACACATGCTGTGGCACATGAACACATGTGTGCACACGCAAGAAGATAAAAATGTTCAAATGGCTATCCTACTTAAGGGTTTTAGATTGCAAATATTATATAGGGATTTGGGGGAGATATATCAGATAGATGAGTGCCCATGTAGTTAAAATGTTCAGTGGTCAGCTTTTCAAATGCATGGGCTACTGTTATCTACAAGTCATCAAATATCCCCAGTTCTGTAAATCTAAGGAAAAGTTACTTCTCAGAAAGCCTTGGGCTGAGAATGTAGCTTAGTGGTACACGCACAAAAACCTTGGGCTCAATTCCCACCTACCCTCCAAAAGTGAGAAAGCTTTATAAATCATGTCTTTTTAGTTCCTTTCCCAGATACAGCTAACTCTGCAGTTAATGTTTAAGACATTAAGGGTATCCTTCCCCCTGGGGAATGAGAGAAGATAGTGAACTCTTGTGTTTCCCCGGAGCACTAGAAGAGCTAGAGAAAGGCAATCCCCCCGCCCCCCAGGGCAAGGGGGGGTAACATTTTCAAAACAAAAGTGTGAGTGTGTGTGGAGGGTATATCTGGAGGAACCAGGGCTTCCAGCCTATAGCCACATTCTAGCTGCTAAGGAAGAAGTCTCTGTCCCATGAGACATGAAGTTAATTCCTCAAACATAAAGAGGAGGCTCAGATGCTAAGCAACAAGGGGGAACGACAAATGCCTATTCTTGCATCTCATTTCATCATTACATCAACACACATTGTCAGAATGACTTCTACCCCGTCCCTCTGTTTCCGACACAAGTGTGACAGGAGCTGATCCACCACCAGGGTGAACTACTCAGGAAAACAAAGCCTTGCTTTCAAGGCCACAAAGGCCAAGTGCAGAAGTATGGGGTAACAGGGCCTAGATTGGGCTGCAGGGAACATACAGAAGATGGTGGGCTCTCAGCTGATCACAAACTTCACATAAACCAGCTGAAGGGACTTGATTCTGCACCTTGTGGAAACCTACGTAAAGGGCGGAAGTCCTCTGGGCCAGCCAGACCTCTCCAGCAGTTGGGTATTCTAGCCTGGTCACATACTTGCAGAGGTGGGTAATCAAGGTGGAAGGTGCTGGACTGTCTGTTGTGTAGATCCTGCTGCTTCCGAAGGCAGAATTAGGGCTGCATAAAAGCCACAGGGAGCTGATGCCAGCTCAATGCTCGTAGAGCACTGAAGTCCCCATTAGCATGGGCGTGCAAGCAGAGGTTAGAAAACCATCTGTCAAAAATTTTAGTTGATATAAATGATTAATTCAATCTCTCTTATGTCTAAGATGATTTGTAAAGCTTTCGTGATGTGGTGTCATGATCTTTCAGAGGCCTCCAAGAACCATCTGGGGAAATACTGAGCCAACCATTGACAAGAAAATCTAAGATGTGCATCCTAGGGGTTGGGGAGACAGCTCAGCGGGTAAGGTGCTTGCTGTGCAAGCGTGAGGCCCTGAGTTCGGATCCCCAGCACCCATGTAAAAGCCATGTATAGGAGTGCATGTCTAAAACTCCAGTGCGTTGGAGTAGAGATAGTTGATGGGGAAGGAAAGACTCCCTGGCCAGCCAGTCTAGCTGAAACAGGCAAGTCCAAGTTCAATGAGAGCTCCTGTCTCAGAAAAAGATAAGGTGGAAAGTGACAGAGGAAAACTCTGACATTGGTCTCTAGCCACACACTAACACACATTGACATGTGCATATGAACACTCACACATGCACATACACACACACAAGAGAAAATGTGTGTGCTTATTGGGTATAAATTGCATGCAAAGATAAAAAGGACTGCTTTATCCTGTGTATTAGCAAAAAGTGTAAGTTATGCCTAATGTGTGCTATGAGAGAACTGGATTATTCATACTGCTGATTGGTTAAGTTGGGTACTGCCTTTTTAAAAAACAATACAAACAGCACCAAAAAAAAAAAAAAAATCCAAACTACCATTAGTTCTTTGACTTAGTAACTCTCTGCTTAGGTACTTTATTTACCATAAAGAATGACTTGGGGAGGACTGGAGAGATGGCTAAGCAGTTAAGAGCACTGACTGTTCTTTGAGAGGACCCAGGTTCAATTCCCAGCACCCACATGGCAGCTAACTACTGTCTGTAACTCCAAGATCTGACACCCTCACACAGACATACATACAGGAAAAACACCAATGTAAATAAGAATAAACAAATTTTTTAAAGAGTAATTTGCAGAAGCCAGGCAATGGTGGCTTATGCCTTTAATCCTAACACTCAGGAGGCAGAGGCAGGCAGATCTCTGAGTTCGAGGCCAGCCTGATCTACAAAATGAGTTCCAGGACAGCCAGGACTGTTACACAGAGAAACCTTGTCTTGAAAACCAAAAAAAAAAAAAAAAAAAAGACTTAGGGAAAAGTCATTACTATGAGCTTGTAGGTGTTTATTTATTAATAGCAATAATTTATTAATAACATTATTCATTGATAATAGATAAAAGTCTTAAATAAGGGAGAAGTAAGTATAGGAAGATATATAATGGATCTGTAGGCCACCATTACAAATAATATCTGTAAAGAATTGTTCCTCAAGGCAGTCTTGCACTGTCCAGGGCACAAGGACATCTCTTTGAATGCCTGAGTGAACACATAGCAACTGATGCAGCAAATTCAAGCAATGGAAAAAATGCTTACATAACAAAATACCAGCACTAATAATATGTGTAAGCCATGATTTTCAGAATATGAAGGGCTGTACATGTGTTTTAGATGTGAATTATAAATTGGAAAAATTAAAAACAGATGTTAGTATCATGTATTGTGATAATGTATTGTTATTTTTAGTCATTCAGCATGTTTTGCTGAACACCTATTATGCACTTGGTACTGTTCCATATACTATGATTGCAACAGGGGAGAAAGTAGATGAAATATGCTCATTCTAGTGGATCCCTAGAAGGTTAAGATTGGAGAGAAGATAGACAATAACAAAATTGTGTGTGTGTGTCTGTGTCTGTGTCTGTGTGTGTCTGTGTGTGTCTGTGTGTCTGTGTGTGGGCACCTGCACACAGGTGACATACACAACCCATGCATGCACGTAAAAACAATATAAAATAAAACTTTTTTTTTTAATACAAGTCTTTTATTGTCCCAAAAGATACCCCAAATCGTACTTAAATGAAGAATCTTGTTTCTGGACCTGGGTAACTGAGGTCTTACTCATCAGCCTGCTGCACTGTTCCCTTTTCAGACACATAGATACCATCCAAAAACTTTCTGATATCCTTGTTTTTAACTGTCGTGGCTTGCTGAATCAGAGCCGCTGAATTTGAAACAAGTTCAATATCATTTCCTTCAAGGACTAATTCATCCTTCTGGGCCTGAGAGACAGAACAAGCAACGCCTGTCCTCATGCGAACCCTGCGGATGTATTTTTCACCCAAGAAATTCCGGATTTCAACCAAAGACCCATTCTCCTGAATAACGACGTTGATGGGGAAGTGGGCATACACAGACCTCATCTTGTAGCGGAAGCCCAGTGTAACACCCTTGATCATGTTCTGAACGTGACTGCAGATGGTGCGGACAGTGGCCAGTTCCTTTCTGTTACCCCACCATTTGTCAACCCGGAGCCTCTTCTTCTTCTTCCCGAGGAGGCTCAGCTCGACATTGATGTGATTGAAGTCCCTCCGGAGGGTTCCTCGGGGGCCCTTCACAATGACCATGCGCCCCTTCAGAGTGATGTCCACATTTTCTGGAATGTCGACCGTCTGATTGCTGAGAATGGTCTTCATTCTCGCAGTAGCTGGGGCAGAGAGGGGTATAAAATAAAACTTTAAGTAACCATTTAAAAATAATGTTTTTAAAAGAGATTCTTCAAAGCAATTAACTGATCTCTTATTTCTGTAGACATTATAGGAATGTGGTTTTCAATTCACATTTAGATGCATGTTTCATATGCTGTATCAAGTTATATGATTTCAGACCAAGCTGCTGTTTGGGAAATCCTAGAGTTGGCTGCTTGTTAGACTGCTCTTAGAAATCCCACATCTGTAGCACCATCACTCACAGTTCAACATTACTGAAGGAGACCCTCATGGGAAGTCTGAATTTGCTGGCAAGATTATTTGAAAAACTAATAAAGTCTTTGTAATCCCTTTCAAGGATGTAGAGAAGAAAATGGCTGCATTTCAAATTCACGGCATTTCAAAAGCATGAATTAAGCTCTAAGCTCTACATTTGGGAAAAAATCAACACGAGTTCTCTAATTTATGTTCTAAACTGAGAAAACAAATCGTTGCTAAGAAATGAAATTTGCAAAAAAAAAATTAAATTTGTTTCTTAAACACATTTTCTAGTTGATATGCACATAACTTAAATCTACAAACTATCCTGAAACATAAATTATAGGAATCACGATCACTGAACTTGGTTGATACAGCACCACCATGAAGTCTAGAGCTGCATTTTCAACTGGCTAATTTTATTACTCGGCGTTCTGCCTTTTAGGTGTGCATAAAACTGCTCATGTGTAGATGATGTTGACACCATAATTCTGTGAAATATCTTCAAAAGCTCACTGCTTCTCTTTCTCCACACTCACAAACGTTAGATAAGAGGACTTCCTCTTACTGTCTCTTGGTTTCTGTGAAGCTCGCATCAGAGGGCTCTGCACTCCATCCACACTCCTTGTTATCAGCTAACTTCCCACTCATTGTAAGGTTTGGAACAGAGATGTCTCCTTCAAAGCCATTATCTTGACATAGACTTGCAGTAATCAAACAAGCTTGGTTTTCAATCCCACCATCTCTTCTGCCCACGCTGGCCACCCTGCCCCTCTCCCTGCCCAGAGCTACTCCACCTCTGGCCAGCATAGCGTGCTCTTCCCTGTTATGACCACATCTGTGGCCCCGCTCACCAACAACCCCATTGCCCCATCTCTCCACTCCATACTACTCTGCTTCCACTCGGTGAACTGTGTCTTCCACCTCTCTTGTGCCTCTAAATCCCTTGATTCTCTTTCTTGTCTAACAGAGCCTAGTTCTGGACCAGCCTCATTATCCCTTTCCCAGCACTGATGGGAGGCTAGAGAAAGCTCATGTTTCCAAAGAGTCCCACAAACCCATGGTCCCTGACCTGTGAATGTGCTCTTACTGCCCTGAAGCCTCTGGAGATCACTATTAGTTTCTCTTCTTTTCCACAGCAGCTACCTTGAGCATTTCTTCACTTCAAATTTCCTGTTCTACTCAGCCCCTACCACTGAGCTCCTGAATACACATCCTTGATTCCAGTATTAAAGCAGAAATAGTGGCCAGGCTGCATACTACACAGGGCCACCTCCAGTTCCTCTCTCTTTCCCTCCCTTGTTATAGGACAGTGTTTTTCTGCCATCTGAGCCTCACTCCAAACTTCACCTGTCACCCTCTTGCTGAGTTCATTCCATCCTTCAACCCCCCACTCTTCTTTATTCTGTCCCTCTACTAAGGTATCTCCATTTACACTTTTCAAAAATTGTATTTTGATTAATGCATGTGTGCTTGCATGTGTGTATTCTCATGATGTAGTTAGCACATGTCTAGGTCAGAGTACAGCTTGCTGGAGTTCTCTGTCTCCTATCCTGTGGTTCCCAGAGAATGAACTCATCAAGTCATCAAGCTACTCTCTCCAAGGCCACCAGTGACTCTTCCTTGCTGAATTGGGGGTGGGGACAGTTCAGAGCTTGGCTTTCCTAATGCTGACTGCACTGTGTCATCCCACTCCCCCTTCGGTTTCTGTGGCACACCATGCTTTGATTTTCCCCAAGTCTCTCTGTTATTTTCACCCCTCATTTGGAATCCTCTTCCTCTGCTTGTTCCTTAATTGTTGATAATTCATGAGGAATTTGGGTCTTCTCTTTGGCCCTCTCTAGTGAAGAGTTCAATTCATTTCCATAGCTTTAATGATGACCTATCTGCTAATAAGTTGATAATTTATCATTCTATCTCCTTATTAGATCTCATAAGCTCCAGACCACCTCCTAGGCATCTCACATGGACATACCACATGTAACTCAAATTTATCTCCTCTTTTTAATTTTATTTATTTTTTTACAACTTATTTAATGAGCATTGATTGGTGTTTTGCCTGCTTGTATGCTTTTGTGAAGGTGTCAGATCCCCGGGAACTGGAGTCACAAACAGTTGTAAACTGCCATATGGGTGCTGGGAATTGAA